>VTPC01087977.1:0-23703 GCA_011009095.1 Ignelater luminosus | reverse complement strand
AAAAAAAGAATTCCTGGCTTTCGGCTGTAAATTTCATGTGAACCACTTGCGAAATCAGAAACTTTTGGTTTTTTTCGGTTATTACTTGGAATCACATAGGGTGAATTTTTAGAGAGGCACAGTTTACTGAAATTTTTAGTCTTCAGATTCTAGACCCGTGACGGCGAACCTTTGGCTTTTGCCACACATCTTCGCAATTTGTTGCCAATCCCACGGCCACATAATAAAAAAAGAAGACAGTTTTTCTGATTCCCTCTGTATCAAAGAGTGTACCATATGGGTTTCTATATGAGTGTGTCCTCGAAGTAAATATGTATGCTCAATTACCTTGAGGTGTGGAACTGTACGCAGAATGTGGAAGTAGCACATGATCGTCTGGACATTTCTGTTTTGATAAGGACAGTTATCACTCCGTACTATGAGATGTGTTATTCGGGGATCATTTAAACTACTTATGTATTTTAACATGCAAGACGCCATTTCATGACCTCCATAACCGGCAATCGATTCGTCCCACATCTTACAGTTTGCAACTCTCTCGTTGGTATCATAAATTGTGTAATTAAATGACCACAACTTCAAGCTATAAAAACTTCCTGATAATAATTTTTCTTAGCCGTCTCTTTATCAGCCTTTTTTGCTTGGTACCTTTGCTGCGCTTCTGCTAAATGTTTTTCGTACTTTTCTTGAACAGATGTTCGCTGGTTTACATCTGGTGCTTCTTTAAGGGGCATTTGGTATTCGTCATACATGTCACATGTATCGGTAGTAGGTGGTTTGAATCCTAAATTGAATTCCGTGTTGAAAATATGAGCATATAGCCACTGTTTTAAAATGGCATCGTGTCTCATTCCTTCATTTTGGCACTCTTCTTTAAAGGGTTGATACATTTGCGCAATATTAAGATCATTTCCCAAATATTGTCTTTTGGTCTTTCCACGGCTGTAATGTGATTCGATAACTAGAAATTTTGTAATGTTATTTTAAAATTCGCACTAAATAAGCCCCTGTTTTTCAATTTCGTTCGGATATTTGTTTTCTTGGCGCGCAATATTTAAATTGTTTTATTAAACGAATTTTTGTTATAATGTTATTTTAAAGAATTAATATTCTTGTGGTCTCGACACCTAGACTCCAGTAGACGTGTCTTTCGTTGATTTCCAATATCAAATGCCCAGAATCATTAGTTGCAATATTGCAGTCACACAGTCTCGGGGAAGTCAAATTTAAACTAGCGAATCTACAAGTAAAATTTTCCATTGTCGCATAAAGAGTATTAATGTCTTAATCTGTTAGGGTGTATATCCGACTTTTCAACCTCTCTTCCGTAAGTACGAACTGCGTAACAAAAAACGCAGAGGTTAGGCATTACGTGGATAGCTGTTGACTTGAACCAACGTGTGGTAATTTTCGACGTTTACCTCTACATCCCCTAATTGGATTCAAACCAAATTAAGTGAAGCGATCCTCTTAGAAAAAAAGAGATCGGACTGGAGAAATCGTAATTTCTTCGTGTCAGAGACGCGCAATAGTTGCGGAAGAAAGTGGTTTGTTTGCCAACAGCAAGGCTTATAAATTTCGTTATCGTGGGGAATGTATAACCCAAATATAATTACGCTGGTGTCCTCCAGGAAGCAGAAATTGTAGAGGGTAGGAACGCAACCATTTTGGCCCCGTTGGTGTAGCATCTGTGTGTATACTACATTTCGAAAGCTCCGCAAAATTTTAATAGTGCTTGAGACTCAGTGATTTTCGTTTATAAAATTGTGTGTAAACGCCTGGATTTTGTTCTTATGTTTTTTTTGCGATTAACGTAAAATAAGTGGTTGTTCTTCGAAATTAAAGTTTTCTCAATTATTGGATCTAGCTGCCTTTCGTCGGAAAACAGAGGTCTGCACATACCTTCTGGAAGAAAGAATTCCTGTATGAGTAAGAAAGAAAACCTGCAATGTTTTATTATATGAATTTTAATGTTTAAAGACTAGGAGAATGTCGAATTTTGTGAAATATTTTATACGAAAACTTTGCTTAGACAGGATCAGTTTCGTATTGTTTTATTGAATCATAATTTTTACAAGTAACTTTTTAACTAATTTGTAACAGGAACGTTCCCAGGTAATTTTAGCTGGTGTTTGATAAATTGTTGCAACAAAATTACTAACTTGGCAATCATTTCTTTGTTCTTAAATGTAAAGTTCAGTTGTCAATATTTAACAATTTATGGTCAAGTTTACCTTAGTGGGGTTAATTAATATTTGAATTTTGATCTTTTGTGTTCCATTTTAAAATTTTAACGTAACAGAATCATTTTGCTTTGTTTATTGTAATAATTTGTTTTTCTTATAGTTTGTTTCTGTTTTTTTATTATTTTATCGACTCTGTTCTCCAAACAGAAATTAATTTATGCCTCTTATTGATATTCTTTTGTAGTGTTATTTTGTTATTGTTTTTGTATTTTTTGTTTGTGTGTGTTTGACTCATTTTTTTTATTATCATTATTGTTTTAATAAATGTAAGTAAGGTCGACTTCTTGTATTTTTGTTTTTGTAAGTGGATCTCTGGTCCAGGCGAAGTAGCGTAATTTCATTATTTTGTTCTTTTGGCTATCAAAAAGCACGTAGCGTATATTTCAAATTTCGATTATAGACTAGATATCTTTGCTTAAGAGAGAAGTAAATATTGAATTGGCATTTCTCTCTTGTATCGTTTTAAAAGAAGGAAGTCTTCAGAGGACTTCCTTAGCAAAATTAAGTAAGACGAATCAAGTGCTTATACGGTGTTTATTTTGTGTATTGAGTCTCATTGGTGAAACGTCAGAGCTAGTTTTAATAGAGCTTTCACGAGGTAAGTTACACACAGGGTAAGGTTTCGTAAGAGGCCTATATACAGGGTGTCGGATTCACGAGTAGTCGCGTGACCGACCATCAGAACCCTTCGATCTACGACTGCTGGCGCCCTCTTTTACGACCATCTATTAGTTTAATAAGAGTTTTGGAAAACGGTGAGCGTCTCCTTGTGAGAGATTAGCCAAGTTTATTTGAGAATCCACCCCATCTGCGGCATGAGCTACGGGATTTAACATCTACCATTGGTCTGGACGGGACTTGTGCATACCTTTGAGCACTGGCCCGTTACAATTTGCCAATATGTTCTTTTATTTTGTTCCTAGTATTCTCACTTAATTTGTTAGCAGGTTGATGTTTTTCCCTCAGGTCTCTTTCTACTACCCCGCTGCTCTGTCTTTTCTTCAAAGCTATTTGTACAAATGTTTGAGAGATGCTTGGAGTTGATAAAAAAATTTCTGACAGACTCTAGTTTTATTGCCATTCAGTGTTACGTAATATTACAGCGAATGTGTTCTTCTCGAAATAGATTCTAAATTTCTACAACGAGCTCTTTGAATGGGTTTCTCCTCAACTGAAGAACATATGAATTGTCTTTTATGGTGGTTCGAATTTTCTGAATTCTAGAAGTCTATATGAATGCGTTGCCTATCAGCTTCAATAATTTTTTGCGTACATTTCATCTTACAGGATTCTGAGGAACATGCCTTCTTTCTTCTTCCCAATTTTATTCTTGCTGGACAAGTATTCCTCTCCTTCATCTCTTTTCTTTTTCCTGAAATTTTTTTCCAATTCTGAGGCTCACGCTGCTTTTCTTCCCTTCTCTTTTTTGAACTCGACTCGTTTCATCATCAATTTTAGCTTCTTCATCATTTCCTGTTGATGAGCTATCGTCATCAGAACTAGCGTTAGTTTCTAGGGGTATATAATCATTATCTTTCTTGTCTTCTATAGCTGGGTAATCGTTGTCTTCATCTGCTTCATTAGGTGTATTCGTCGTGTTTAATGGCTTTATTGTTCATTTCTGCTTCCTCAATTTCTTTACTGTAACTTAAAGTATGGTCAAGTTTTTTGCTTGACTCTAAAGATTAGGAGATTCAGAAGCAATAATTTCGATATTGCTACCAGAAAGTTGCTCATCTAAAAGTCTTTTATCACAGGGAAGGATTCGGACATCCGGAGCACTAGATGGAAATAATACAGTAGCAGTTTTTTTCTGCTCGCCATCAGTATTACTCTCACGCAAATCACTGACCTCTAAAAAATAGCAATAGTATAACCACGTTAATGCAGAAATAAATATTCTTAGCTGTACTTTCAACAAATGACATTGTTTTATGTGTCCACTCTGTATTTAGGTCGTCAAAAACATGGTCACAATCTTCTTGTTGTGTATTCCCATGTAAATCTGGAATGTAGATTCCTAAACATGCTGTTGTGGTAATTTCTTCCGACACAGGAGCATCATCTAAGGAGGTACAGAATATGAATAATAACCCTGATTGATTGCTCATGCCTATAAAGGTCTTGATTTCTTGTTTTACAAGCTTTAATTAATATTATGGATCCTTGATGGATGTTAGGTCCGGTCCGGACTAATAAGTTAAAATTTGTTAAACAAAGGAAAACAAGAGTGTTTTATTACGTCAGAATATAACTTTATAACAATAATAATAAAATAATGTTTTACCTTTAATTTTTGTGTTAGCTGTACACTCTGAATTTGAGGTTATGTTTGAATTATGATCGCTGTCTTCTTCAGTATTATTGAGTGGACTTAATATTATTTGAAATTGACTTGAGACATTTCATAACGCAAATCCTCAGAACCAAAAGATAAGTAAAGGGACATAATATTTCCTGGCACTCACCTACTAGGTGGATAATATCAAGTCTACATGGACTTAATTCTTTATGTGAACAAAGCTTTCAGAGCCAATAGATATTGTAATGGACATGATACTGTGGGGTTCTGTGATATAATGCACTTAATACTGATAAGTCCTGGCGGGTAATACAGATTCTAAACACGCATTCTCGAGCAATACTGTATTATTCGGACTTGATATTGTATGGCTCAAGGATAAATTGTACTTGATACCAATACTTAACTGACTACGTATTTTGCTTACTAAATCTTTGAGAGAGAAATAGAGACTATCATCGGATAGAGCAGAACAGAAAACCCCAGAATACATAAAACTCGGAATTTTTTAAAATTTGGACTTAATACCCTATGGTTCTGAAGTACAGACATTTGTTTCTTTAAAAAGATTTCTGGAGACGCCATAGTATGTTTAATTTCAAAATTAACCATTTTCATTCCAAAATCAAACAAAGTTTTCTTTTTAAAGAACGTCCTTGAATTTCCAATTTCCTATAAAATTAAATCCTAATTCAAAAGAAGAAAGAAGTTATTCAAGGTCATTGCAACACATTCATAAAGAAAAGAAATGTACGAAATCACAACGTTGCAATGCCTGACTAACGCAATAATTATGAAAAGGAGTGTTAGGTTACTTCCTTTAATTCGGTAGCTTCGTGACAAAAGCTTTTCCATTTGCATCTTCCCCCACTTTCAATTTGGCAAAAGATAAACAAATTTAAAAGATTCTTTTCTCAATTTGTGCTGTTCCCAAAGTTGAGGTAATCAGTACAAAAATGTACTGCAAATACCGTAATCACTAGTATAAGTAAAACTTTAAGTAGTTTACTTTCAGTACTTTTAAAATTGCTGTACTGGTACTGGAATTTCCAGTATTATATCTACAAAGTACTGGTACTGGTACTTTTCTTCTAGAATCTTTAACAAGTACTACTTGTTACTTAAAAAAAGTACTGTAAAAATATAAACTACTCTCAGTATTGAGTCTAATTATTCCCAGTAGCGAAAAGTACTCTAAAATTATAAACACTTCAAGTAGTTTACCGAAGTATTTCCAGTATATTACTTTTTTATAAAGAAATAATCCAGGTGCTGCTTGTTTAGCATTTAGAAAAGAAAAGAGAGACACTTTATTTTCATAACTATCACTGCATTAACCTGTAAAACGAACTTCGCATCAACTTAGGAGTTGAAATTGTCAGATTTTTAGTAAATGTTCCAACTTCTGGAATAAGGCAAAAAGACCCAAATCAGGTAATTCAGCAAGTTTTGGGTCACACCTTGAGTTACCCGTATGTGTCTCGTTGGAATTCAACGTATGATGCTGTAGGAAAAAATCTTATCTTCTAAAGAAAAATTGTCTGAGCTTTCCGATAAATTGCTTATACCAAGCTCAAGCGAGAACGATATATTGTTTACAGAAAAATACGTTAAAATAACGAAACCGCTTGCGGAAACTTTTGATTTTCTCTAAGGTGGTCAAAAGACTTATTATGGGTATCTTCTTTCAAGCATTGTATCTATGCATACAAAACTTGAAAAGATAAAACTGGCATGAGACATTAAATAGTTGTGTAAGCCTCTAGACTACGTCTTAGAATCCATTCAAAGACGATTCAATGAAATCTTCAAGTTGCAATCTAAGAGAGTTGTTATAGCTGCAGTGACAAAAACCAGATTTAAGATGAGGTTGTATTACGTCTTTAGAGATATAGACGTTCAAATATCTGCAAAAGATAAGTTTTGGGTACTCGATACCGCTTTGGACTTCAAAGAATTAAGAGACTCTGAGCTAGTAGTCAGTGAAAATGCAGAAGATACGTTTTTTGATTTTAAAGACGACAATGAAACATTTCAAACTCGGTTCGAATTTGAATTGTTGAAGTACTTGAATGATAAAAGAACAAACTTGGCGATGTTGAACGATTATGAAGTTATAAAAAAATTATTCTATCCCTGTGGAGCGATTATTTTCATTTGCACAAATTATCAACGCACTAAGACATCAAATACGCAGCGACACCAATCAAGGCCGGATTTACTCGGGTGGAGGCCTTTGGGCAAAAATTGGTGCTAGCCCCCATGTAACAGCACGTTTAGGTTATAAATAAAAGGTGATTCAATTTTGGCTTCCACATGAGTGTCTTAAAGAAAACACGGAAACATAAAAAAATATGTATTTTTGTGTTCAGTATTTTAGTACAATTTATTGCAATCACACATAAAAGATAACATCACAACAAAGTTTGTATTTCCAGTACTTTACTGAATATTCCAAGTACTATTGAAAAATACTGATACTTAGTACTGCAAGTAAAAGATTAATTGTTTGATACTGGATACTGGTTACTCCCAGTACTTTTACTGAGTACTGGTCACAGCTCTGGCTGTTCCTATATGTTCTATGTACAGACCTGGTGGTGGATATTGGAGTGTATGTCTCCTACAACCGTTGAGTAGAAGAAGGATTAGAACAACTGGGTTCTATTACACGGATGCTGTTGGTGGTGTACGGTAAGTTTGCCTTAAATTTTATATTTGTTTGTGTTTCTATGTGCTTTGGGAGAGGTATGAGTTTATTTGTGGGCCTTTTCATTATTTTCCCTCCTGACCGCTGAACTGATGCAACTTGGACTGTTCCATCGCTAGCTGGTGTACTGCTGATATTCTAGCAAGAGGCCAATTTGCTGGTCGATGGTATGATCCTTCGGTAGAACCAGTTTTCCAATGTTAAGGTTTTTAATTGACCTTTTCTTCTTATAGTGTTGTTGTAGTCTGTCTAGATATTCCGTTGACCACGTAAAATCTATCTTCAAGTTTTGAATAAATGTTCATATGGTTAGTCTGATAGTGGTAATTTCAAATTCTGTTTACTGTAATGGTGATATTAGTGCTCTTCCAATTAGAAATTGGAAACGCCACTATGTTTAATTTTGAAATTAACCGTTTTCATTTCAAAATCAAACAGGGTCTTCTTTCTAAAGAACGTCCTTCTATAAAATTAAATCCTAATTCAAAAGAAGAAAGACGTTATTCTAGGTCATTGTAACACATTAATAAAGAAAAGAAATGTACGAAATCACAATGTTGCAATTCCTGACTAGCACAATATGAAAAGGAGTATTAGGTTACTTTCAATTAGAAAATGGCTTGGGGTTAGGTCTGCGGTGTCGTTGACTTCGTCGGATAGAGGACATAGTGAACGAGAATTGAAACATGCTTCAATCTGGCAGATTAACGTTGTTAATTCAAAGGTAAGTGTTGTCGTTCGCATTATTCTTTCTAAATGGTTTTTATGGGTTTCACACCCGATTCTCATATCCCCCCGAAATTTGGACCGTTTGGAGGAATGAAGTGCCACTGTATTCCTATCATTGTTAATTGTTGTGGAAGCCTGGATAGTACGTTGCTGCCGCCTATAAATGTGGTTTCATTGTCGCTGTAGATGTGCGCACACAGATCTCTTCTTGCAACGAATCTTCGCTATTGTGGTAGAAAGGCTGCTGTAGTCATGTCGCTGACGGCTTCTAGGTGAATTGCTTTGGTTGATAGACACACCAAAACTGTGATGTATTCTTTGCAGGATTTGTGTCCTCGGCCCTTTGTGACGCGTATTTGTATTGGTCCTGCCACTCCTGCATAATCAGCTCCTGTGTGGGTAAACGGAGGTTACGGAGTGACTCTGGGTGTAGGTAGGTTGCCCATGAGTTGCTGACAGGTCTGTGCTTTGTAAGGAATGCAGATAAAACATTTGTGGATTAAAGAACTGATTGCCTTCTTTCCATTAATTATCCAATATTTTCTTCGTATGTAGGCTACTATTATATGGGTGCCGTCATAGAGTGTGGTACTGTGGTCATCTCGTATGATTAGAGTGCTATCTATCAGTACAAAAAGTTAAACTAGGATTAATTCTCTCTGGAGAAGTGTAAACAGCAAATTCGTCGACAATTAAAGTACCTAGCAAGATAGCCAAGACAGAAATTTGTCAATACAAGGATATCAACTTACCGTAGTTACATATGAGGATATTTGGGATCCTAGTGTGAAAATAAAAAAGAGACCTAATACCTGCTTAGAATTTTAGTATAAACAAACTTAAAGAGAATTAAAAAACAATATTATTTTGGCAGATAAGTTTCAAGTTTTCGATTCAGCCATTGACATCTTCAAAGGTGAAGCTCTGTTTTAGTTTAACTTGTTAACAAGCAGTTGCAAGATTGGAATAGTTTAGGTAATAAAACAAAAATTCCCCCCTTCTTATCGCAAAATTGAACTGTAGAATCAGATTTTTAAGCGAACTCGAGGACCAAACCAATCTATTGACATTTATTTTATTTGATCGTAAGCCTACAGTAGTTCCAGATAAGCTTAGATTGCAAGTTCTGCATTCAAATATTATTTCCTTTTATCAAGAACGTCTAGTGTTAGTAAAAATCGATACTCTTCTTGGGCAAACCTGAACCAATACAAACCTCCAGTTGCTATTCAGCTTACCTACATTAGAACCTGATTTTGATTATATTCAAACAGGCCTTTTATCAGCTACGATTAATAAAGTTTCCATTAGGTCTTCCAGCTCTATTATTCATTTAATACACCAGGTTATCTTACTCGCTTAAATAAGGTAAAAACCCAATTAAAATGTTTAACTTGTGGGAAAGAAAATTTTACAAAAGCTAACTTTCCTGATTGTAACCAGTTTTCGGAAAACAAAACTTGCAGGCTGGTTTAAGGCGAATCCTGTCCTATAATTTGTTAATAGCCAAATTCAAATATTTTTTAAATAGTAATCTTAGAAGAAAATAATTATTTTGGACTACATTCTGGCACAAGTAGATGAGGGTGAATGTTCGTACTTTCAAATAAATTTTAGGAGTAAACTTCTTTGGTTTGCTAGATTCTGGAGTAAATAGGATGTTCATAAACCAATATACCTAGGGGTTAATTAAAAGATTGAAACTAAAAATAGGCACTAGTTGTAATCCTGTTTGTAAGGTTGCGAATAATGATAATTGTGATTGTGCTGGAGTAAGATTAAAAGGAGTTATGAAACTTCTTCTTCTTCTTTCTCTTTCCCATTTATGCCTTACGGTGGCGTTCGGTCCTCAGTCCAGCTTCTATAGGTAGTTCTATCTCTTGCCATTTGTTTAACCTCTTCCTTCGTTTTTCCTCTTTTCCTTGCTGACTCTCTGATATTGTTCCCCCATTGGATTCTGGGTCTCTTTCCTTTTGTTCTCAGTTCAAAAATCTTTTTGGGGTATCTGTTGATATCAATTTTTTTGAGATGTCCGTATCATTTTAGTCCTTTTTTCTATTTTTTTCTACTACTAGTCTTTTTGTTTTAATTCTTCTCTGATATTCGTATTTCTAATTCGGTCTTCTTCGTCTTCCCTACTATCCTCCTTAAATATGTTATTTCTGTATCCGTCACTTTGGATCTTATCTTATTTGTTATTGTCCGAGATTCTGCCCCGTACAGCAGAGTGGATAGATAGATTGTTTTGTATAAATGCATTTTTGTTTGATTGCATAGCTCTTTCTTCCCTACTAGGATATTATTTATTTGGTAGTAGATTCTATTTGCTTTGCTAATTATGTTTTTCACTTTCTCGTCTATTCTTCCGTCCTTATGCATTACTGTTTTCAAATATTCGTACTTTTCTATGTATTGTAGTTGTTCCTTCTGTTCCTTTACTGAGGTTCTTTATTACTCTTGTCAGTTTCTGACTTACTTGTAGTTTCTGCACTGCTTTCCATATGTGAGTCCTTGGTACTTGGCCTAATGCTACTTTTAGGTCCAGGAAAGCGAGAAATACGTCTCTGATTTTTCTCCGCCATCTTTTCTATTATTGCACGTACTGTATATATGTCTGTGTTTGATGACCTGGCTGAAAGGCTGCTTGCGTGTCTTCCAGTTTATCCTGTATTTTTCTTTTTGCTAAGATTTTTGGATATATCTTGGATGCTACTGCTGACAGACATATCGCTCTGTAGTTATCGCAGCTAGTTATTTCTCAAGGAAGTAATAGAAGCCCTAACAAAGACGGCATCCCCCCTACGTTACTAAAAGAGGTGGAGAAGCGGTCATACAATGGCTTCTCAAAATATTCCAGGAGGCATGAAACACCGAACAGGCACCAACGGACTGGAATAATAATATATTAGTATCCATATACAAGAAGGGAAAAACAACTAGCTCCGATAACTACAGAGTTGTGAAACTAATTGATTTATGTGTTATTCTGAGATTACGTCAGAGTATTATTTTAGGAATTGATTTTTGGTCAAAGATGGGTATTATTTTCAATATTCGAGCAGGTGAATGGTATTTTGCTAAAGACGAACTCATTAGGTCTGAAGTAAACACTAGCTGTCCACCAATAAAGCAACGTTATTATCCGGTATCCTCCTACAAACAAAACCTAATTGATTTGCAATTTTTGGTCGGAGTCTTAACCGATTTGCGAGATTGCCTTATGGATTGATTGACTAATGTGCCCGCTTTTCAGTAGTTGCTTGGCGTTTTCCTTGGACCTGAACTAAAACCATACGTATTCTGTTATTTAGATGACATTATTGTTGTAGCTCCTGATTCTGATGCACATTTAAAAATTTTAACTGAATTCCTAAATCATTTAGCTAAAGCAGGTCTTACATTAAATCAAGAAAAATGTCATTTTTGTCTCACAGAACTCAAGTATTTGAATTACATGGTTATGTGTGTATGACTTTCTGGTATTGTCGGTTTTGTAAAATTTAATTGAATGAAGATTGTGAGGTAGCGTTTAGAAAGATTAAGGATGCTCTTGTGTCTTCTCCCGTATTGTCTACTCCTGATTTCGACAAAGAGCTTCTCTTGCAAACAGATGCTTCAGGTGTTAGAATTAGCACTGTTTCTACCCATAACGTATGATAATCAAGAACATGTCATTTACTATATCTTTATGTTTTTCAGCAAAAGAGAACGTAAGTTTCTGGTATATGAGAAAGAGTTAGTTTAGTGTTATTGTTGGACAATCTTAAAGATCCACAAGATAGACTGATTGCTGGGTACTTTTCTTGTAGCAGTATAATTATAAAATTATACAAACGAAAGGCAAAGAACATTTGGTGCCTGACGCTTTGTTTCGTTTGATTTTTTAGGACAATTTCAGTGAAGTAAAATCATATCTCAGTAGATGATATAAAAGATCCCTGGTACTTAGAAATGCCTTCATTAAGTATTTGTTCATTGGCGTATTTCTGGTGGTAAGATTTCTAAAAGCATCGAATTAGAATTTTGGTTGGTAGTTCCTAAAGACAAGAGTAAAGCAATTCTTAGGCGGTGTCACGATGAACATTTGTAAAACTTATCATCGAGTTGTTGCTCAAACAAAAGTTACCTGTAGGGTTGATGGGAGAACCTATTTTACCGAAATTTCCCTGGCACGTCGTCGGTATGGATATTGGAAGTCCAGTGCCTAAAACAAATCATGGAAATCAGTATATACTGGTAGTAACTGACGTATTTTTAGTAAATTCAGTTTATTTTCTCCTTGTATAGAATTTTAGTCTCTAATATTTGCAGCACTTTAGAGCAACAAGTTTTTTACGTGTTTGGTGTTTTACGATTTTTTTTAAATATGGTAATGTTAACAGTCTCAGAGCAGACAGTTGATTAAGTTGATTGATAAGTATTATTTAAAAGTATTAACTAATCTGGACCTGGCGCCCTATAAAAATTATTTAAGCTCTAAGACCGGGAACCAAAAGAATCGTAAAATCTGCACTGGCTGAAGTTGTTCATTTTTGTTATCGGCTGAAACTACTAAACATGTTTCAATCATACCGTAGCAGTATATCTTTGTCTTCTTTGAATTATTGCTATATTTGATTTATTTATTTATTTATTTTATTTTATTGTCTTGAAATTATCTTTAATAAATCATTAAAGTTATTTGATTTTTCACTGAGTGAAAAACTTATTGCCGAGTTTCTGTGTCAAGATCTCGCTACAAAATGTAAAAGGATAATAGTATATTATATACCAGAGCGACTAAGGTGACCTTTTTAATTAAAAGGCAGCTTAGTAGTATATAGTATGTAAGCTATTTTTTGCATTCTCGAATAATTTGAAATTGTAATTCTGATAGTGAAAACTAATTTAAGCCACCCATGCAAATTTTATAACTACAGCATAACGACTATTTTTTATTTTAGTCCTTGAGGGATTAAATCTATTTGTAATTTTCGCTAGATTTTACTTTTAGCGACTTCTTAGAATTTTTATATAAATATAATTCTTTTAAGGTTTCGCTGCTTAACTTGCAAAATTCAATAGGTAGTAGATTATGGTATTGAAGGATAATGTTTGAATTTTCATCACCATATCTTGATAAAAGTACACAATCTTCAGTTGCATATTAAACAGTAATTAAGTCGTTTCCTAAAAGTTAAAAATTACATAGCTTATTCCAAGTGTTTGAAGTATATGTACTGTGTGTTGCCTATGCATCGTATGATACATAAAATAATCTTGTTTTTGCGCTACTTGGCAAATTAATCAGAAGAATACAACTGCATTTTCAGTTACAATATTTTATTTAATATTTAAAAGTTTTATAAAATATATTTAAGTTTATTTTGTTCTTAAATAGAAACTTCCAGTAGCTTCAACTGAATAAACATAATCATCTCCCATAATAGCCGTCGGATTATTAGTGCAATCACCATTTTGAAATGCATTCCATGAACTGCATTTTGTCCCAAGAAATACTCGATTGTTAATAGAATTTATAAAATAAATGTAACTTCTGGTGTGGCTGCAGAAGACTAAAAAATAAAATGTTTTCGCTGTTAACATCCAAAGCTGAACTACTTACGATCATCTAATCCGTCCTGAGTATTCGAAATAATAGATGTTAAAGAAATAGGAGGACAGCTGGGTTGAACTGCAACTCCTCCATTAGGGAAGAAATCGACTGTTCCTAAGGGAGATCTGTATCCAAATATTCCCCCATCAGTATGTATTGCATCCAGTAAATCGGCATCATCTTTTCTGAGACCTTCCAAATTAAAAATAGGTGGTATCTCAAAGAATGGACCAGCCGCATCCAAAGCGGTTATTCTTGGTATCTTTTGACGAATCAATTGATTCACGTGCTTTCCTGCATAACCAGAAACGTGTGCACCTAATGAATGCCCAATTATATGAAAGTTTGCTAAAGGTACACCATAATTTATATAGAGGTTTACTATAAGATTTCCAACTAATTCTCCTGTAGAATAATATTTATAATATATTAAATAATAATAATAATAATAACAATTACTTACCAACTGGTCTAACATTATATATAGCAAAACCATACCTTTCAGACGCCGGTTTAGCGTAATCAACCTGTATTACATTATAACTTCCCTTTCTTAAATATTCTTGTGTGATGTTTTGTACCCACTGTCTTGATGAACTTTCTAACCAACCGTGAACAATTATTTTAACAAGATCTCCTCTATTTACTTGATCAAATGTAGTTGCGTTCAGTTCTATCCTTTGACTTGAATCTTGATTGGTAACCAAGTAAAATTTCACATCTTTTTCTTGGACTTCATCACTTGCAGGATTCATTGTATTTGTTAGTAAAGAACTGAGAATTATATTTAAAATTACACCGACTCCTTTAGAATTTACTAAAACATAAAACGTTCTTGTCTATATACTACAAATAAAATCAATTAAATCTCACCTGTAGCTAGCAGAATCACAAACACAAGACAAATGGCTTTCATGTTTACCCTTTGAGTTCTGTCGATTCTGACAAAGTTTTAAAAATGACATTAATCGTTAACAGCACGTACTTTATAAAAATGTGTCTCTCCAGTGTCGATATTGTTGCGTAAAGTAAAATCCTTAAACGGCTATTTAAATAACTTCAATATAAGTTATGGGTTTTGAATTTTTTAACACAATCGACCTTTAAATAAATAACAAAATATACAAGTGCCACTTATTATAATAAGATGACAAATTAGCACGATTCATTTCGAAATTTTTTAATGGATGGTGCAGAACAATACGTTAGTCAATCTTAAAAGAAGCAAAAGCTTTGCTAATCTAATTTAAAATGAATCAGTTTGTTTACTAAATAATAAAGCAAGTTTGAAAATAAACTAAATTGAAGTGTTGGAGTAATAGTTTTTTTGCTTAACTTTTTTTACACTTTCTCGTAAGATTATACTCCCGTGACGAATTTCCAATCGTAGTAAATAATTCTGATTAATTGTGTCAAATTCTAGAGTGAAAATATTTTTGTTTTGAATAGATCTCAGAAAGATACGAAAAGATGCTACAGAAAAAAGTTGTACGTAATAAGCATTGATGCGATTTATATCATTACTTCCATCCTAAAGCGCAATTAATTCTCGTACTTTTTTTAAGTTCTTGTCTTTGCATGTTTTTCGTGTTGATATGTTTTGCTTCTACCTGTCGTTTCTACATTTTCTACTGCATTATCCTCATTTCTTTTTCTTTTCTTTGTCGTACGTTAACCATCTTTTTCTACTTTAATAACTATCGAATCTTTTTTACATACACTTTGTTTCAGCCTATAAAACCTACTCGATAAGCAATTTTCCATACCAGTGAATGTTTTGTTTCTTATGCTCTGTTACCTTGAAATTGCGCTAAAATAAGATACGTTTTGGTTTCACATAAGCATGACTGCAGCTGGTACATAACAAAATAACAAATTCCTAGGGAGCTGATGCATGGAAGGTTTTTGTATGTATAATTGATGTAAGTATGTTTTGCATATGTCACTATTTATTTTATTTGTACCCCTTTTATTTGTAAAGATGTTCATTAGTTTGTTAAAATTCCTGAACTCTCAATAAACTGAAATTGATAATTTGTCCAGAATCACTCTATAATATTAGGGGGTCAAAGAGAATCCTGAGAAAGAGAAATAAAATTAACTGAGTCCTAGAAAGTCATCTTTAGTTTTATTCTGTAGGTTTATTACTTTGCTTTCGTAAAATAATTTTATCGAAAAGTTTGCCGAAATAAATTCAAGTCTTCTAAATAGTAAGATCTTTGGAATTCATGTCAGTCTGGAAAGTCCACAGAACAGTGTACTTTTACATACATTGGTTCAATCTTCCATCTTATGAGATAATGTCCTTTCGATGCTGTGCCCAAGCGACAAATATTATCTTCTTGTTTGGAAAATTGTATAGACACACCACGTTGTTAAAATAGCTGTTCTTAGTGTTCAGATCTTTCTAGCGGAAAATATTAATTCTTAGTGATTTATGCATCAGCAAGAAATTAAAGAAAAGTTTCTTTCAAAAATCTACATTTAGACTTAGTGCTAGGGTATTTGACGCCTATGACAAAATTTCCTAAGTCGTGTGGCAAACAGGTTGGAGTGTTTAGTTAACAATTTCTTGGCCGGATTTAGCGTCTGCACATTATTCAAAATCTGCTCTTGAATGGTATAAAGCTAAGAGTATAAATTTCGTTCCAAAAGTGGGCAATTATAAAACAAAAACTGCAGAAAATACAAAAACCAACTTTGACAGTAGACAAAATCAAGATTCTGTGGAGAAAAGCCAGTAAAAATATAACAAATGACACTGTCCGAAATTTAATAAAGAACGTCCAAAGGAACACCCGTGTTTACGGCCGACAACCTAAAAATTAATATGAAATTCTTGACAATCACTTGTTTAGGAGACATTTTACCCAAAAATAATAAAGAAATTATTTTTCAACACTTTGTTTTAATTTTTACATACTGATTTCATTTTGCAAAACTTTCGTTATCAGTCCTTAATGTCAGTTTTAGTTGTTCTATTGTCCGCGCCTCAGTGTCTAATCTCCACGGTGCCTGCACCTACAGCAAGTTTCCTCACTTGCATGTCCTTTTGCCGATCCTGACAAAAAGTTCTTTGCTAGAGTAAAAATTACCAAGTCGTAAAAAACAAAGCAAGCTTATCTAAAATCGTCCTTGGTGAAACGAAAGCAACATCTATACAGGAACTTTATTCAACTCGATTGAACAATAAAAAGAGGTGTAGTCTTATCGACGTGGACAGAAAGAAGAACTTAGAAACTAATTTGACTTAAGTGCCACCAAAGCGCCCTTTGCTCAAGAAATAGCTACATTGCAATTTTCTAAACAGTCTGAAAAGTCTTTGAAACGCAGTAATGAGTCTTCCGCTGTCCTAAGTCGAAGGCCAAACGATTCTGTTACAGCTATGGAAAATTAGATGTTACTAAAACTTTTTGTTTTAAGTACTCGTGTTCGTCCCCTTTGAGATATCAACAATGGAGTCATTAAGCAGTCGAGTGACGCATTCCAGAATTTCTGGAAATTGGGATTAGACGTCAAGTTGCACTGTAACTAATATCGAGAAAGTCAGAAATTCGAGTACATGTGCTATGATACTAGGATTTCCAGCGAGCTATCTTTTGCGAAAAAACAATCTGTAACCAAACTTTAGCCCGTTCATTTGAATATGCCTCTTTAACCTGAATAGTATAATTCAATAAAAGTCGCCGAATCCTCTTAACATTGAAAGAAAATATGGTTCTTGGTTGCCTGTTTACGTTCCATTTTGAAAAAATCTCGATCGTCGTCAATGACGGATTCTCTATAGTAGTTTAAAAATCACAGGCCGAAGTTTCAAGATTTTGATCTCTTAAGTCCGGATAAAATCTATTTTTTGCATAACGAACAAAGTGGCTTAAGATACTCAACAACCTACTGAAGTTTTGGGGATATTTTATGTTCAAAAGATTTTTTATAAAGACAAAACCGAGCGGGTCAAAAATCGAAGGTCACACTTTACTGGAATTGTAAATTTCCGCTGAATCTAAACCGCTATCTGTGAAAACAACTACGAATAATAGTCGCTAAGAAATTTTTGAATAAAGGTGAAAACTAAGCGCTTTGACTATATTCATTGCGATATTACCATGTAGTGTATCCATCCAAAAATGGTACTACCAAAAAACAAAGATTTGATGTTCTGACAATCTTAAACTAACAAGAAGGTATCACGAGAATTTCGATCGAGACGCAGATTTTATGTGTTGTCTGTTCTTACTAAAAGTTGTGTCTCTTATCAGCAAAATCTTTCTTTTTCGTGTTCAGGATTTTGAATTGATCTCTTAAATTTCTTCCATAAGTTTCGCTTTTGCTTTATTCTTAACCAGATAAGTAAATTCGCAGGAAGAGTTTTCTAGCTGTCTATCTCAGGAAAAGCTAAATGCATCAATGTTGATCTACACAAAGCTGTTAAAAATCGGAATCAAATTCAAGCGTTCAAAAAGCAGGGCCGATACACGAATGCTTTTTCTTGTATAGTAAACAGTTTCAGTTGCTTTATTGGCCATGACACAGCGTCTAGTAACCGTTGAGCCTATGGCAACTTGCTTCTTTTGCACGTCCTTTTCTGGCCCTGAAACTAATAGTTTTCAAAAACCCCATTTCAAATCATCAAACTTTATCAAATACTTACTAGCTACTCACATAGGATTCACGTTATCAACACAAATTCGTAAAGAACAAAAAGGTTTCGATAAGATTTATATTCTTTGATACACATTAGTGAAGCAGTAGAGTGTCCTAAGATGACAAGAAATGCTGACACCGCAAAAAGAAGTTTCTCCAACGGACAAATACGACAAGAAAATATCAACCTTAAAGACAGTTTGTTAAATTTACAAGAAATGTTGTTGCAACTCATACATTTAAATGCGAATAAATTCGATATTATAAAATAGTAGCTTTGGCTAAAAAGGTAAAATTATCACTGAAATGACCCTGACCAACGCTATAAATCCAAGATGAATCTGAAGCAAAATAATATGAAAATTGATTTAAATATATATATAATTTAAACGAAACATCAACATTTGAGTCGGTAGTACTTAATCTACATAGATTGACTACTAAATAACCAAGCATGTCAAAATTTCAACAAAAATAATGTGTAAAAGAAAGCAATGGAAATATCTCAATGCTAAAATTGTCCAACTAAAACAAAAATTGTTTTCATTGTAAAACGAAGACCAGGTACGAGGTTTTAATTAATAAAGAGTAAAGCAGCAGCAGAATTGTGTTAAGCCAGGTAAATATCGTGGAAGGTGACGAAAACTATACTATCAGGGATGCGTTGCTCCTAGGACAATGTCCTAAGGCAAGGTGGCCAAATAATAGGAGCAATGAAAGGCCGAAACTAATGCAGCTTCCTCTTTTTATAAATTTAAATTTTTCCTATATTTTATTTTTATTGGTATCCCCCCGTTCTTTGAGTCTCTGAGTCCTTTATCTGAACGGCCAAACTCATATACTAGCGGCGTGATTCTGCGAATTGTAAAGTACACGATTTTTAACTGTGTCTGTTAGGAGGAATCTGAATGCGTGTACTTTACTAACTGACTTTTTTTGGGGTCCTCTTAGGTTTCGCGTCGACATGTGATTTTCAGTTCAACTAACACATGTGCCGACATACAGCTAAACAATTAGCTAATTTCTTTATTCTTACGTCTTTTATCTCAAATTAATGTATTTGTCTTCTTCAAAGAAGACAACGCAGAAATAAAAAGATCGTACTGGGTGTACATATATACTAGTCAATAGCTCATTAATGGGCAATTCTGTATAGACTGTACGAAGATATGCGGGGTCATCCGAAAACACTTTATGATTACTACCAAATAAATATTGGTAGTCTTGGAGCCACCCTACTTATACTTGCGCACATTTTAACTGCGCATGTCACTGACCAACCACCCGGTAGCGTGATGATTGTGTAGTTATTAGTTGCTAATGTCAGCGAGGGTACGTCTGACTCTGTACGTCACTAACCAATTGCACGATTATCAGGTTGCAAGTGACGAAAGCAACTGGCTGACTTAGCAGTTGCATTGTGCGCGGTTCCATAAGAACTTATCGTTGTCATTTTAAGCAATTGCGTTAAGCAACTGCCTGGCTAAAAGATACGTGCTGGAGTGAGGTTTGAATGACGCGACTTCCCACTTCACTGTTTGAATAAGCTTTAAAATAATTGATTTTCTAACTAGCATTTCAGAGAAATTCTACCATCTATGTAAAACCTCAACTAGTGGCGTAATGCTTTGTTATCAGAAACTTTACTACGTGAATTTAAAGATTTTAAATATGCTGGTCCATTTCTAATCATAGTCAAACTACTAAATAGAACTTTAATTATGTTTTTCTAAAATAAAAAAAATTCTCAAGAAAGTGTATAGGATTGTTTGCTCAAACTGACGACGATTATACAACAAT
The DNA here is from genome assembly GCA_011009095.1 of Ignelater luminosus. Classification (NCBI taxonomy): domain Eukaryota; kingdom Metazoa; phylum Arthropoda; class Insecta; order Coleoptera; family Elateridae; genus Ignelater; species Ignelater luminosus. Next base: position 3,676 of record VTPC01087977.1, on the reverse strand, counting down.
GTTACCTATTTGTTCTATCTAAATCATTTTTACATTCTCTGTAGTTTCCTAGTCGTGGAGCTTCATATCATTCTTTTGTTAGGCAACAATTAGATAAAGTAACTCAAAGCACACAAAAAGCAGAGTGAAGAGTGAAGATCAAAAGATCTTCTAGTGTGCAACAACTCTTTATTTAATTAGAGCAGAAATTTTCAAAATTCTTCCAACTCTTCTTAAATCTTAATCCGAACCCAGTAAGAAAGAATGGATGTTTACAGACTTCAACAGATGCTAAACTTTAGAAAGATAAATTTCAAAGGAATTGTTCAAAGAGGCGGGTTGTTATTGTTCTTTTCTGTATTGTATTATGACCATGAATCTATGAATAGAAAAAGACCGACTACTTCATATTAAATTGGCAGCTGCTTTAAATCATGTTTATGACCAAATATCAGTAAAATAAACTTTTTACCGTTTTTACTGTTTTTAAGTCTTAGAAGGGTAGGGCATAGTAAGTCCGTCGACGATCTCGATGAAATAATAAATAAAAAAGATTGTATCAACGAATCACAGCCATTTTGGTGCTTCCTGCTGGGCTATTCGTCTACAAACAACATGGTGAATTAGGAGCATCTCCAGATGAATTGATTGAAACAGAAGGAATCTTTCAAGCTATGACATTCCAAGTAGAAAAGACAACTTTCTTATTTATAAGCAGAAGAACGTTGCAGTCTTGGGAATTATTCTAAAAAGAACCCATAAATGCTACTATCAAATGATAATGCAGCTTTACGTTTCTGATCGCCAGTTTTGCGACGTTTTTGTATTCTACGAGTCACCTGAAAATCTTGACGACTTTTCTTGGTTTATGGAACAAATTGAACAGACAACTGAAGACGACCCAATCTATCCAAGTAGAAAACACTCCAAAATATATCGACAAAAAGCAATTGAGGAAAAGGAGTTGAAACAGCCGGCAAAGAAAGTAGTAGGACTTTCCGGGGGCGGTAGTCAAGCTTAAAGTCAAATGAATTTTTCCAATACCTTTCGTATTAATCGTGATTAGAAAGTATAAGTATGCTCAGAGAATACTTTTGTAAATGATGAGTTTTTGTATTGTGCTTAGTTTCGTAATAAATGTTACTGTAAGGCCATACTGAAAATCTCAATAATTTTAGAGTTATGATATCCCATGTGTGATTTCTAGATCTCGCATAGCATGTTTTTTTCGTAGTTTATTAGAGCAGGGAAGTATATCTGGTGTAAAACTTGCTTTTTCACTTCAAAGTCATAAGAGCAAAATTATTTTGTTGCTAACGGAGGCTAAAGCTTCCAATTTTCTCGATCAATTTTCCGCTCAAAAAGTCTTTCCGGTCTAAAGATTTCTGAGATGGCTATTGGAATAGACTTTTTTGTTAGTGTTAATTCGAGACACCCGCCTTCTAAAATGGATTAATCTTTTGTACGACTTGGTTAACTTTAAAAAATCTTAGTACACAAAATTCCTCTTCCTGAACTTTACAGAAAAGTTCCCTAAAGCACGAACAAACTCAAATTTCACAATACGTTTCCAGGTCAAATATTTATTAAATTCAATTCAAATTATAGCCTTAGAAGCATTTATTACTTTAACAATGTTGGTTGTTTATTATTAGAAGGCAACCAATTTCAATTTTGGTTAAGAGAAAAAGACGATAACATAAAGGCTAGGTGTGTTTTAGAAATTTTAGGTTATGCTGTTTCTGACAGTAATTTCTGCCTCAGAAGATCTCAAGATGCAAACTATTTTTTTCCATTCTGAGAATATGAAACATGCGAGCTGAAGCTTACAGAAATTGAGTCTCACTAGTTACGTCGATGAGTTTTTTTTTATCACAGAAGATTTATCATTTGCAAGAAATCTTTGAATACATCAAGATTCGGTTGGGAAGAATTTACAAGATCAGTAAGGTAGTCAATGTGTAATTATATGAATTTAAGTGATAGAGAAGAAACCATGTAAACAAGTTCTAGCTATAGTTAATCACATCAATACAAAAAGAAGAAAAGAAAGTGGAAAAAGCTAAAAAATTGTTATTGATAATTGGAAATTGATGTTTTGAAACGATCCCTATTTATAATACTCACGTCTAATCAACGTAAGGGCTTAAGTAATAAGTTGTATCTAAGTACCTATAGATATTTTGTAATATTCATATTAACTATAAAAGGTAAAAGAAAAGAAAAAAGTCCTGAAAGTTAACACTTTTAAAAAAATGTAGAATATAAAATAGATTTCAGCAACTTCTAGTAATCCAGCAATCTCAACTTGACGGTAATGTACCATAACTGCAGTCTGATGTGCAATATGAGATAGGACAATGATGCAAAAACCTTATTGTAAAAAAATTTGCTTCCAATTCGCGCCTGACTTAGCATTGAAATCTCCAGCTACTCGTTATATTTAATAACTATAGAACCCAAATTAAGATTTTAACCAGTCTGTTTGTTACATAATTTATAAGAGATATTCCTTAGTGGTTTATTTTTAAGTTGACTGCTTTGGCATTTTTATATTAAAAACACAACAAGAAAAGCCATTAACCTTAACGATTTCACTGCTTATAATAAGATTAATAGCTTCAGATACACAATTGACAGTGAATTAATACAATATTTTAATTTGATAAAATTGATTATAGACGAATGTTGAATATTACATGATGGAAGCCGTAACACAATATTTTAGAAGAATTATGTCTAAATTTTTACGCATATATGTGTTAGCAAAACTACAGTTACAAAATAATGCAAATTAGAAAAAGTGAAAAACCAATCCCATAAATGCATACTTAAAGATGTGTTTACTTGCTTTCAGATGATTAAAACTAATTTATTGCTACAAAATCTAATTGTAATAAATAGTATCAACAGATATGAGTTTTATTTATAAGGCGTTTGACTCTTCGATTGGCTATTAGATTAAATGCCTAACACTAGTGCCATTATTAACGGCTATAAAAATAATAAAAAGCTTGAAATAAATAAGTAATTCAATGAATAGGTTTGACAATATAAAGAAAAATCTCAGTTTCACTATTATCTCTATTTGTGAGTAACTAAATATTTCTCGTCATGGATGGTCTGGTTTAGATGGTTACACTAATGATTTTTTATGATCATGGAATTTCGAATTATTTCAAGATTACATACTCATTGTAAGTAAATGTTTACAGCACGCTTATTACTGTTTAGATGCAATTATTATTATTATCTATATGGCAATTTCTAGTAAAAAATCTAGATTTTCAAATAGTTTTGACTATTCCAGTAAAATTCGGACATAATTCAGATATTGTATGTATAGATTATACGTTTTCCCTAGTCCCGTTAACTGTGCAAAGCACCTCAAACAATATCTTTAGAAAAAATTCATTTTGAACATATTAAATTTGATTCGATTCAGTAACGTTGTCATCCTCATCGCCGTAACTCAAAGTTGTTTTCTCTTAGAACCATAAGGTGAGACGTGGTTGAGCAGCAAGGACACTTTGAGAGCCGCAAATCTACTAACCCAGTGCTTCCGGAAATGTTTAGTAAACAAAGTTCTAAAAGAGAAGAGAAGCATACACCACATAGTAACCCCTTTCCACGACTTGGGTGTCCGCATTTAGTACAGTAGATATAGGTTTTTGGGTGGAACTAATTCCCACAAAAA
>VTPC01087976.1:15661-42158 GCA_011009095.1 Ignelater luminosus | reverse complement strand
TAAGTTCATTTCTACAGTGTACAAAAATATGCAATGTGATGACTGGTAACTTTTTTTAGTGAGAACTGCATCATATACACTGTTACAGAAATGGTAAATCATGGCCTACTCTGAATTCTATAATACAGAAATGCACTGAAGTATGATATTTTAATTTTTGGAAAACAGGTAAATGTGTAATTTTCTGCATTAAAACTAAAGAATGTGCAATTTCATGTAGTAATCCCTAAAACGTACAATTTTATGCAAAATAAAATGTACGTTAAAATGATCTACACATCCTAATTCGGATAAAGAATTTGTGACTGGCCGTTTACGGACTGGCCGTTTACGAACTAGCAAAGAAAAGATGCAATTGCACGTGAATCTAGACTTTACGCTATAAGTTACCTACCGTCTTTCTGTATTAATTTTTAATAAAATGCAAATTGATCTCAATAATCAATGAACCCTATTTGAAACCTTTACTCTTATAAAGTCTAACTAACTAACAAATACTTATCAATGTATACTTATATCGGGAGTACAAATTAGTTCGGTCCGTTTTTTTGCTGTCAAAAATGCATTTATTTTAAAACAATGAAAGGACAGATTATTCAAAGTATTGTCCATCGCTAATTACGACTTTTTCCCACCTCTCAGGCAGTTTTCGAATTCCCTCTCAAAAAAATGTCTCGTCTTTTGAGGCGATCCATTGGGAGTTTACACCATAATATCTTATCTTCAGATATGCCTGCCACCTCAAAATCATCTTCACTTTTCTTTATAATATGCACAAATAATTTTGTGTTATCCATGTTCTTTTAATTTAGTATGTAACTTGTAATTTAATTTGTAAGATCGTTTTCCAACTGATTTTATTATTCTGCAAAGAATTATAATTACAATATTAAAATAAAGCACCATAAGTTAACATACCCGCAAAGAATAATTAAATTACACGTTTGTACTGCTATTAAATAAATAAATAAATGTTCATTAGACTTTTGACAGTCATGTGACATATACTAACTTACATATATTTGAGGGCAGTGTAATCTTTCTCGCCTTTAAAATGAAAAGCAGCACAATTTCTCGTGAATTAATTCTGTCTTCGCCAAATAAATATCCTGACAATCCCTGGATTTACTAGATGTGTGGCTTCCGTGTTAGTTGGTTGAATGAGCTTTCGTCTTATCGACGGATTAACTCAACTATTCTCACACCGAACTCCTAACAGGTTATATCTTTTTGGCTCTCATATCGTTTCCCGTTCATTACGAAGGAAACCTGTGTTGCTACAGCTTTCCCTGTGTTTATACACTTTCGTCAACTCCTTGTCTGCATGTGGGATTCCAGTTTGAATGGTTAACATGGAAAATTTTTAACGGTAGCAGTTGACATTGAAGAAGCAACTAATTGTGTTTTCTATGTCTTATACAATTATATGGTTGTCCTGTAGATTTAATTCAATTATTGGATCAGTGTGATTAGAAAACATGCTAATACCATTTGTTTGTCCTATAAAATGGTTACTAAATAGTCGTTCAATTATCATCTTCAAATTGCAAATCTATTTTTTAGTTTAACAATAAAGGTACGGTTATTTATATACTGTGAAATTTTCCTTTTTTTCTCATGTATCCATTAGATTAGTAAAAAACTCATGCCTCATTTAAATTTCTTTATTAACTTTAATTTAGTACTATTGACGTATTATCTTAAATTAGCATCACTCGTATAAATTTATTTTGTACTTGAAAAAGAAGTTTAATAGAATCCTTAATTTAAAGATGTAAGGCAGACAATGTTAAATTGAAATTACTAAAGAATTTTAAATTGAGTATGGGTTATTTACTAATCTAATTAATGGATACATCATGAAGAAAGGAGGATTTCACAATATATAGATAAATAAATAGATAAAAAAAATTAAAAAGAGCGGTTATTAAAAAACCGATCAGTAATTTTCATTTCTGCATTATAGTTCAGAGAATTAGGTAGTGCTAACAAGAAAGTAAAATAAGCCCAAAACCCCGCCGATAACTACCTGCTTTCACCCATTGAAAAGCAAGTGCTGGCAATCGGCGTTGCCACATTTTGGACGTCAGAACGAATAGTACACATATCGGAAGTCACTAAGGGGTAGTTACGTAAAGTATAAAAAGCGATGGTGGCGCCAACAGCATATACCTGAACTAAATGCCAAACTCAAAAGATACTCCCAATACGAAGCCATTTCCATACATATACAGAAGAATTTGCTTATTATCTCTACAGAATACAATCTTTTACATCTTTGTGTTAAATTTATAAAACTTATTATTTTCCCGAAAAGTAAGCCAGATAGGTTGGTAGCACTTATAAGAAAAGTTATTACAAATATGTTGCAGATTCCAAAAATCAAATAAAAAGTAGGGTATTCCATTTAAAAAAACTAAGTTAGGTAGCGCCACCTGGCGGTAACGCATTTAATTTATAAACTTTATATCTACAAAATATGTGCCCCTACCTTACATTTATAACAAATTTTCCGAATTTTAAAATCTGTATTCGTTCCCGAGATATCGCGCTGTCCCATTCCTCGCTGAACACACTGTATATTATTTTTTACTACATCAGAAGAATTAATAGAATTTTAAGGGTAAATTTCGAAATGCTCCGAATATTGATGTCATACCCACTAACGCAAATGTAGTTTTGAATAGAAAAAATTAAAATTTCAAAACAAAACCAATAGCAGGTGGTGCACTTGTCGAAGAAGGGATAGTTTATTTGCATCTGGAATGCAAGCAGAACGGTGAGAAAACTATGGAATCGATAATGCAATTAATAGATAAAGACACTGTATACTAAAGCAAAATATTTAATATTTTGTCTGTTTTTTATTACATAAATGTTTACACAAATTGCAGTTTTATTTTACAAAACACGCTTTAATATAAATCACATTTTTAGTTTACCGTGAATTATTGGAAAATTGGAAATCTTTTTTATTCTGAAGCTTTGATCTTCAATAGTTTACGTTAAATTAAAAATGATTAAAATCGAGCATGAATTTTCAATTGCTAAAAAAAGCGCGCAACGTTGAAAAGTTTGCCAGCTTATCTTGGAGTTGGAAAATTTGCATTTGATCTAAACCACACTGATCACAAACTCTCCAAGCTACCAGTTCGCCACCATCATTACAACAGCAAAGTTCTCTGAAAACTCTTTAAGACAACTGCTTTGTAAATATTTGTTTAGTGACATTTTTATATACTTACCTACTATTTCTTGTAATAGAAGGGGTATCTACAGATTGAGACATAATTCTTAAATTTACATCAATGATACTGTTAAACCAAGTGAGTACTACATTTTTGTAATGGTTAGAGGCTGCGACTAAACTTGTCGTGGCTTCACATAAATTTTAATTTGAATATTTATATTTTATTGTTTTCCTAAGTATGGAAACCGCTATTTATTCGATTTGTTAATTCAATAGTGAATCAATTTTTACTGCATTGCACTGCGATTCAAAACTGCAATCCAGTGAGGCCGAAATTATTTTTGAAGTTATAAATAAACAAATAATAATGACATGTAAATCTTAATTCGTGTACCTAGAACGGTGTTTCTTATCTCTTGTTTTCATTCCTAGAAAGAATTGTCCATCTTTTGACTGATCGCCGAATGTTCACGGCAGGTGCATTTTGATAAGTTTCTTTTCATCTCCAAATACAAAAATAGTTCTACTCTAGTGATTTGAATTATATTTCAACATAATGGTGGTTCGTATTTCTACAGGTAAGTACTTAGTATCTAACACGATTAATATTACTGGGAAAAGTGGTGTTATCTCAGAGCAGTAAAGGACAGTTTTTGAAAATAAAATGCCAGCTTTTTACGTTAAAACCGAGGTAACTTCAGTGGAACTAATCGTAATCTGGAATCTCTTTTAAGATTTACTGTTCTACTACCAAAGAAGTAAATCGTAAAAGAATCGTTCTCCTCTTTTGTCCTATAAGTTGTTACCAATGTTGATAACTATAACGAGTGTTTACTTATTTGTCTTATCAAAGTAGTCTGGAAAAACAAAATTAAACGTCTTAGATTAATTCCCTCGCGTATTTAATCATTTGAACTTACAGCTGTCATTCAGTTTGAAAATTTGAAATGAAGGAACAAATTACTTACTTGTTGATTTCTGCCTACATTAAGATTTATAGTTCTAGTGTGCAGATAAAACTGAATTACTCTGCAACATACGTACAACAGCACCAGGCTAGTTTGATGAAAGGGATAAGTAAACACTTGTTGTTATGTATTACCCTCGTTTTGTCGCTGTAAATTGCAAGTTTGGATCACTAGATATCGTCGTGACCTCTGTGATCCATGCTATGTTTTGAATAATTATACAGTTAACCTTCAGACTCCTTGCAACGCTTGCAGATTGATTAGTGCAGATAGCTGTTTTTCCAAATTTACACTCTCAAATAAAGTAAATTTTCTTTATTTTCTTTTTATTCTAGAGGCTATTTCTTACCGATGCAATGGTTTCAATAAAAATTTTAAATTTTAACAGTGATAATTTACGAATGATAGGGCCAAAAGAATATAAAGAGTATTCAGGCATTTTTTCGGCGATAAAAATTACCTTTTGGAGAAGCTTTCTCACTTTCAATTTAATTGGTGCAATATGGCACTTAGTGAGTTGGGGGCATTAGATATAATTACAAATAGAAAGTATAAAAAGGATGAAAATAATACTAGCAAGTGGATCCAGTTGTATGAACTGGTGTTTATATTGTGTTCGTCGGGTTGTATTAAAGTAATAAAACTAATTATGTACGAGAAAAGACTCACTTTGAATATGTTATGTACTTTTATTGATAACTGTAAAAACATACGTGCTCTCAAATTCACCATAACAACTTCTCTTTTTTTTTCTGCTCACATGGCACCGAAATTTAATTAAGGAATATAATAACAGTTTAGGCTATTATAATAACATAATTAATTTAGATGGTAAACACATAAATGTTGTAGTTTGAACGAAACTGATAAAAAGCGAACTTCAACAGTGACACGAATCTAAATATTACGAATGGTAGTGATAAGGAAATATCAAGCAAAGACGTGGGACTTGTTTATCTAACAAGACTGCTTACTGAAAAATATATATTGTAAATTGTCTGACGTATACAATACAGTTTTTAAGAAACTAGGTGAATATATTACGAAACCGTAGCTTCAAATACGATCATTAGTAGTACAGGTAGTACAAGTACGTTAGGAAATGTTTATTTTATTTATTTATTTATTTATTTATTTAAATATTTGTGAACCCAACAGGTAAGTCCAAATAAAGGGTTTCACACTGATACATGTTTCTCCATTGAGGGTAAAACAATAAAAATGAAATATAAAACAAAAGAATAGTATTTGAACTTGCTGACTATTTCCCTTAGAAAATTTCATCCAATAAAAAAGGCATCAACTCTCAATTAATTACTTTTTCGTTTCTTGAGATTTTTAAGTGATTTTTTGTTTGGAAGGATTTTGGAGAAAATTTTCTTTGGGAAATATAAGACAGAGATTGAGTTAAATCTATAAAAAACAACTGATTAGTTAGATACGAGAGGTATAACATTCAGTAAATAAAATGATGGCAAGAAAGACAGGTACTTAACTAAGCTATCACAGTTTGTACTTAAAACTTTGTAAAAGTGGTGTATATCAATAGTCAATAAATATTTGATTTCTAAATAAACATGCAACAAGGTATAGTATATAACAATACAATATTTAACAGTAACAACGACTTATACGTAGCACCAGCTGTGTTTATTTCTCGATTGCGGTTTGCTTTAAATTGCGTTTAAATTGATTGAAAGTTGATCCAAAAATGTTAATGTCGGTAGAAATGTTATTATACTGTTTACACATACTGATAAGTGGGGATTGCAAGCGATAATTTGTTTTTGGAGTGTTGTACTGTAACAAGGCAGATTGCCTGGTTTGACGTGAAGGTATACCAAAATCTATTAAGAGCAGTAGTTTTTGATCATTAATTAATCCATTAATAATCTTATATAGGAACCACATTTGCGCGTCCTGCCTTCTTTTTGTAACGATACTACTTTAAAATAGTTTAATAGTTGTTGAAGTTCCTTCAAATTTTTTATTTTCATTTTTATAATAACAGTAATTTAGAAATTTCTTCTGAATTCTTTCAATTTTCAAAATTTGGTATGTGTAGTAAGGGTTCCATAGGATAGACATATATTCCAACTTAGTTCTTACTAAGGTGTTAAAGACAATGTGCAGACTGTTTGTATTATTAAAATCTTTAGTAATTCTAATAAGAAAGCCAAGACAACACTCATATACTATGCTTTCAATATAGGCATTAAATGTTAATTTCTGATCAAAAATTACACCAAGGTCTTGTACTTCAGATTTCCTTTGTAGAACTGTACTATTTAATGTATAAGCAAAATTTATAACGTTAGTTTTCCTGGCAATAGTTGTCACAACACATTTATTAATATTAAAAAGTAAATTATTTTGAATTGACCAATCGTAAATTGTATTTAAATCAGTTTGAAGTTGATATGAATCCTTTACCGTTCGAATCTTTTTAAAAATCTTAAAGTCGTCTGCATAAATTAAATACTCAGAATTTTGAATGTTAGTTGCAATGTCATTTATAAAAATTAAGAAAAGTAGGGGCCCAAGATTTGATTCTTGAGAAACCCCTGAAGTTGCAGAAAACATATAGGATTTATATCCAAAGTATTCTACAAACTGTTGTCTACCACTTAAGTAGGATTCGAAAAATTTAGTAATCTCTTCGTAAAACCAATATTAGATAACTTATTTAATAACAGTGTAATGTCTACCTTATCAAATGCTTTACAAAAGTCGGTATATATAACATCTAGTTGGTTTTTACATTCTAGTATATCAGAAGCTTTTTGTGTGAAATGAAACAAGTTAGTAGCTGCTGACCTCCCTTTCATAAACCCGTGCTGATTTAAATTTATACTGTGTTTGACATAGTGGAATATATTAATGTATAATATTGATTCATAAACTTTAGCGAAATTAGATAAGATAGATATTGGTCTGTAATTTTTTATTAATGTTTTATCTCCAGATTTATAAATGGGACATATTAAATATATGATGCAATGCAATGCTAAGTGACTCTGAGCAACCCTTTACTATATACGTCGGAATACCATCTGGTCCCACTGATTTAGTATTTTTTAACGATTTAATTGTGTTTAATATTTCTTCTATAGGAATCATGTTAATGGTTATATGGTGCAAAGATGAATCAGTACTTGAAGTTTTGATAAAGGTATTGGAAACTGGTAAATAAACACTCTTAAAATAATTTGCAAATTCATTTACTATATCCTGTTTTTTTTCTATTTTCTTATTATTTATATACATTGTTGTCGGTATGCTAGTTTTATCTTTCTTATTGTTAATGTAATTCCATAATGAGTGAGGATCATTGAAAAGTTGTGATTGTACTGAATCAATATATTTTCTATAGGCATCACGTATTAATTGCTTTATTTACTTCCTATATTCTTTATATTTATTGTTATAATATTCACTTGTTGTTTTATTATATTTAAGCCTACATCTTTCTTTAAGTTTTATGTGTTTAATAATTTGCTGATTAAACCATATTGGGTATTTATTATTATGTTTTATTGTTTTTGGCACCGTTAGTTCAAAGATACTATAAAGTATATCATAAAATAGTTTTACTTTATTGTTTATATCATTAGTTTGATTCAGCACATCCCAACGGATTTCTTCAATTAGTTCATACATTAATGTAAAATTAGCTTTTTAAAATTATATATTTGAATTTCGTTAACCTTCAGATTCTTCTTTCTGTTAGTTTGTATATTGATACTAATTGATAAAGTTGGATGATAACTGTCCTCATTTATTAAAAGATTTAGTTCGCGTTCTACTTCACAATTCATATTAGACAGTACCACATCCAAAATGCGATCCATTGAGTTTAATACGTAATTCCTCCGAGTTAAGTTCATATAATCGATAAAAGTAACGTAATTTTGTAACAGTGTAGTACTATTTGACGCAGGATTATTCTGATAATATGCCAGTTCTGGAATGTTTAGATCCCCTAAAATTAACAAATTTGAATCTAATAAAAAATATAAACTACTTACATATTCGAATAATTCCTCATATTCATTTACTTTCTGAGCTGGTGGTACGTATAATACTAGAAGATAAAAGCGGTACGAATTATTAGCAATTTTAACACACACTATATCTATATTTCTGAGAATGTGGGAAATGTGTATCTGTTCCGATTTATAAATTTCAGGAACCGCTACTAGCACTCCACCGCCTTTTTCTTTTCCAGATGTAAAGGTATACCGGTCTTTCCTGTACACGTTGTAAAGGTTAGCGTCAAATATCTCACTACTTGTTATCCCATTATGTAACCACGTTTCTGTTAAGCAAATAATTTTTTGTTCAGTAGAAACAACATTCAAATAAAAATCTATAATTTTTGTTCTCCTTCCGCGAACATTTTGATAGTAAATAAATAAGTTAATGTTTTCACTATGATTATTAATAATTTTTTTGTTTGGTTGTGATTGCGACGGTGTACAATTTATAAAAACGATTGTCTGTGCAATCTGAATCCTTGCAGTTCTTCATCTGTTTGTGGTAAATTTGGATAGAGCGCTGAAGATGCTGTTTGACCCAGTTGAAAATTATTATTGGAGTTAATAGAAGTTACATTTTCTGAAATTGTTATTAAATTTGAATAATTAATCCACTGCATTTTATTACTTATTGATCTTTCAGTCTGTGTAATTAGTTGCGATAATCTAAAACTCAATTTCTTTTTTCCCTTTAAATTTAAGTGTCTACCATGAAAAGTAAAGTCTGTCTTATTCATTATGGTGTCGATATCAAATAATGAAAAGTTCTGCTTTCCTACCACAAGTTCGTTATATATTTGTAAATTGATCTTATATGTAAACTCATTTAAGACTGGCCGACCCTTCCAGTATAGGACGGCAATTATTATGACATTTGTATTTTCGATATTACTTATAGTTGACAAATTATCAGTAGTAACTGTCTTCCCATCTAATGCATTATTACTACCTGCTAGAATAATTAAGAAGTCCTCACTAGTAAGATTTGAAGTCATGCTTTTCACCTCGGCAGTGACGTTTTCAAATGTTGCATTAGGTTTAAATATCCCATTGACTGAGAAATCCTTGCCCAGATTTACTTGTAGTTGATTTGCTAAACCTCGACCCTGACTATCTGCTAGTAGGAGTACTGTAGATTTAATTTTGATTTTTTTCAGCTTTACCTTGTACATATTCTATGTCAGTCACCTTCGAAGTATCCGGACTATTCTTAGTTCTATATTTATTTATTTCATTTTTCATCTCTCCTATGGTAGTTTGCAATTTATTGTTTGCAAGAATGAGTTTTTCTATTTCCAAATTTAGATTATTTAGTTTATTAATTTCTTTATCGCAGTTAAGTGCCGAATTTTCAACGACTTTATTCGTAGTTTTACTAGCTTTTTGCTTTTTCAATAAAACGTTTAATTTATTTTCCAGTTTATTTATTTTATTTCTCAATAACAAAATCTCACTATCATAGCAATAATACAATCTTTTAGTTCTTGACCTTCGTGCATTATTTTTATATACCGCCGTATTTTTCTTATCATTTTCATTCACAAAACTTGAATTCAGTTCACTTTTTAATTTTTTAATGAGTTCATTCTTTTTACCGCTGGTAGATATGTTTCTTTTACTTAACTCTGTTTTTAGTTCAGTAACTTTCAGTTCGTCGATACGTTTTCCCATTTTCACTTTTTATTAACACAAAAAACACATAATCACTTATAAAAAGCACAGTACTAATCCTAGGGTTATAAATGAACACTAAGACACAATTTGACTAACAGTATTGTATGTTTAAGAGAATATTATTGTACGATTTTGGAACACAGTAAATATACGTGTACATCCCACGGACAATAAACACATTCTGTTTCCGGCGATAAGGACATAAACAGTTCGTAACCACGTAATAACAATAAAGCGTCAGGAACCAAGAAAACGATGCTACTAACCAGGCAGAATTAACAAACAAAGATATTAGTATACCGGGTGTTATTTTAAAAATCTTCCACGCTTTATATCTCGCAGACAAATCAAGATATTTAAACAGAACGAAACAGATCAATTTATAGGTGGCTAAAAAATCGTTCACCAGCCTATAACAATTTTATTTTTAAAGATATGAAAAAAATGCAAAAGAGAAAGTTGTTTGATGCATTAAGAAGCATAATGTCATGCATTAAAAGGAAACTCAACGCCTACTGTTTTCGGGTAACATCAACTTTAATTGTTTAAATGGAATACCCTGTATATTTCTCAAAATTCTAAAAATACCTGAAATTCTCTTTTCAACCATATAACATACTTAACGATTTTCTTGCGGATCGGACTGAAATTGAAAGAAATGGTAATGAAACCCAATCACATAGGCCTCTGGATTCGTCTTCATCAATAACAAAATGTAAATCTAGTGTCAAGTACTTACTTGTCAAAGTTTTATAATAATTGCTACGAAACTATCAATTTCTGCTGAGAGTTTTGAACTAAAAAAAAGAAAAAAGGAAGAAAATCTTTAAATATGTTATATTGTTATATGGTTGAAAATAGAATCTCAGGTGTACTCAGAATCTTGAGAAATATACAGGATGTTCTATTTAAACAATTAAAGTTAGTTGATGTTACGCGAAAACAGTAGGCGTTCAGTTTTCTTTCAATGTATGATATTATGCATCTTATTACATCGAGCAAATTTAAACCTTCGCCGACGTTAAAGTAAAATTTCCCCCATTTGACTCAGTCTTCTCACGAAAGTTACTTTTATGACTTTTTAAACAGCATTTGCCTTTGTTAGACTTGGGAAAATGCGTTTCGACAGGAACGTAACTCGATTTGTCTGGTAGCTTGTAATCCTTCTCTTGTTCCGTAAATTAAGAAGATTAAACCTATTCCAAAAATTTACATTATACCTGCCCGACTGTAAAGGTTTTTAATTGTTTGTTACTAGAAAATTTTAATTTTCTTTAATCAAATATTTTCAAACATTTTATATTATAAGATATATGAAACTTTCAAATTTCTATTGGAAATCGCACTAAAGAGCAGACTAAAACAAAAAATGCCTTAAAAAGGCAAATATCTCCAAAAATCTCGTAGGAGGCAAATACGTATTTACATATTTGGAATCTGTATTCCCTGAAAAGAATTTTAATTTGAATCTGCCTTAAGTTCGACCAATTAGAAAGAAAGGGAACTTGCATAACCATCCGGTCTCTACTAATATGTAATATGTTGTAGTAGGTTAATACTGTGTGTAATGTGCATTTACAAGAACTTTCGGTACTTTTTCAAATTTTTGAATAGAAAATGTAATATGATAGAAAGAGTTTTCATAGTTATCAGGCCTGAAAGATTTCACTTTTGCGAAATAGTTCCATTAAATATTTATCGCGTTCATCATAATGCCGGAGTCAAATTCAATCACTAAAGATTCTTGCTATGTTGTAGGTTACGTCCTTTGACAAATAAATAAAATATTCTTTATCATTTAGCCTCGGGACTTTATCAACCCTTTTGTAAATAGCTTTCTTGCCCAAACAAATTCACCCTTCATACTGATAATATTTGGTTTGTTTTCTAGGATTACTAAGGATGCTAGTGTATTTGCTAATTGCAACACTGCTCTACGTAAGAGAAGGCAATTTGCAAGAATGCCGTTACAGTGTATATCAACAAAATCTAATATCTTGTATTAATATGACCACAAATGAGGAACTGAGAAACCAAATCAACGATACATTGTCTCCGTACGGCAACGTTACAAGGGTAATTGAAATACTGGAACTGACGGAATGTGTCATGTTAAATTTTACAATAAATGAACTGAGATTTCTACCACAACTTCAAGAAATATACATTCGCAATTCAATTATCAGAACGTTATCGTCTGGAAACCTTCATGAAATAATGAATGATTATGGTATGTATGTAAGGCCTAAGAAAACAATTACATTATTAATCTTCATATCATGTAGAATTATGAAAATGAAAACAAATAATTTTTGTAAGTGGGTGTACAAATGTTTACCTATGCAAGAAGCTAATATCTTCAAACGTATCGTAAGATTTAAGGGAATACAAACACCACATACCCGAGCATTGAGTTAAGCGTTACTTGTGTTCACGAGGCAGCAGCAAGTTTACAGTATTCGTCTGTAAACAAGTAACATTACTGACAGTGCCTAACCGTAGCTGCCACTAGCACGTCAACGGAATTACAGCCCGTGAACACAAGTATTGTTATCGTTACAATCCACTCATGAGTTCAAAACAACGATGAAGCGATCGTATAAGGGTACGATAGACAATGCTGTCATTCTTTTATTGTTATTGATTTGTTGCTATATTTTTATGTTCATCTATACGTCTTTGTAACATTACTGTTACGTTTTTAATATGCAGTGTGGAATAGCAGTAGCAATCACCGTCGATTCGATAACAATTTTGTAAAGCTTTTAGAAAAAACGGATGACTTCTGACTTACTTGATGTAAAAAACAGCAAGCAAACAAAATGTGTCGTCAAAGAAAACATTAAATTTCGATTTTTACATACAGGGGAGTCCAAGCCCACTAGGTACATACGGAATTGTACTGGTTGGAGACAGTAGGGGTGCTTCATATTGTTTTGTTATTGTTATTTTTCTAATGGGTAGAGTGTGGACACACTTGACAATGTCATTTTTGAAGCAGAGCCGTATATTCATCAATAGTTTAATCTTGGACATTTTTATTGTTACCTTATTTGTAAAAATTGAATTCTGGTTATTGTCAATATTTATTGTTCTGTCAACTAGTTTGAAATTTATAAAAAGGAAATTTGAAAACTTCATAAACGGTATAATCATTTAAATGGTTTTACTCACTACAAATCTGATTTGCAATCCTTAGAATATCTGAAACAATCAACATTAAAGCCCTGTATGAATTTTTAAAATTGGGACCGGCTCGACCAAAACCTACATTAGATTGGTTAGTTACTACATATATAATCAATAAGATACTCATATTACTGCTGGGGATGTACTACGTGACCCTTCAAGGTTGATTGATTAACTGCTCGACTTGTTTTTGTAGAAATTATTTTGTAGATAATTTTTATTAAAGCCCCAACTAACATCGATTGTTAGTCGTTGTTAAAATGCGTTTCGCATTGTTGGTAGAGAGACAGTGATGAAACATCTCCAGCATTACACTTATTGTTAACTTAGCTTTACAACATAACACCAATAATTACTCATACAATATGTTTTATTGTTTTTCTTTGTGTATTGTCTCGATTAGGCATTTATTCATTCATTATGATTTGGTTTGACTAAATTATACAAAGGGTTTATAAAGGTTTCTGGGTCCAGTTGGCTATGGAATATAAGTTTGATGTGCTACCTTGTTGATTTATTCCAACAACTAATACGTATTTGTCATAAGCACTGACTTTATAAAATTTCTGTTAGTGCTCAATATTTTTAAAATATAATCTTCTTTGAAAACCTGCAGCCTTGGGCAAAGTTTTTGATAATATCGTTAAACGAATTAAGATTGCGTACCAGCGTAATAAGGTTTATTATAATTTGAGGCATAGGCCTGCTATGCTTTCTGTTGGCGATACCGTGTCGCGTCGCAATCATGTCTTATCGGACGCCACGAAATATTTCAACGACAAGTTGGCATCTAAATTGTAGGTCCATTTCTAATTCGACGAAAGGTTTCTCCTTCGACGTATGAATTGTCGGATGAACCCGAAGAATCCAAGGGCATATGGCATGCCAACGACTTCAATATTGACTAAAGTTTTGTTACCATCCCAGATGTTTGATAGATAGGTATGTTATCTGTTTCTATATCTGATCAAGGCTCGGTCATCCTATGAGTCTTCTTGTCTTTTAGTGAGTGACGTGTCGTCTAAAGTTGTGATTGGCGTGTGAATGGTTTCCTTAGTTGTGGAATTCCCATGATGCGATGATCTCGTGATTCGCAGATTGCTCTCTCCAGAGGAAGTTTCTGTTTGTGCGCGAAGTCGCCAATTCTGTTATCAATAATGGTCATTAAGGACCTTCGGTCAGTTTTCTTTTTAGATCTCAATATCTTTTTATCGGATTGATTATCGGTCACCACGGCCAAAACCTCAGCTCTACGTTGGGCACCAAAAATTCTGTAACGAGCAAAACCCGAAAAAGAGACCTATGCCCTTTACGAGAACGTAAATGTTATGCACACGGCAGCTCGAGCGCCTAGAAAGATTGACTCTAGCTCACACAAAAGAAGATGATCTCAGGGTCTACCTGAAGATGTCGCTAAACAAAAGGGCGCCAGAAGCATAAGACGAAAACAACGCGTCTGACAAAGTGACTTCTCTTTTCCAAACACCCAGTATATAAGATGTAGATCCATTGCTTTAGGTAATATTGTTAAATGTGTTTTAATAAATACTTCCTTAAGGTGCTTTTTTTATATTTATATATAAAAAAGCTCCGGAACCTGCCTCCGAAATTTCACACAATAATGAAAATGTTTAAAAAAAAGATTCACAACGAAAAATATGTGATGCCAACCAAGTCTTAAAACAAACACTCCAAGCGACGCGTCTGTTCCTTTCGAAGACCAAACTTATTCTCTTGCTTAAACCAAAGCACAGTCTACTCGATCCGTGCGCTCTTCTACAAGACAAGTCACCCTAACAGACTGAATTTACATAGGAACATAACTAAATGTAAGGCATTTCCTATCCTACACGGAAATTTCCACACTAGATTAATGCAGTGTATGTTACATCGAACTTTATTGTCGCCGCATTTGACTTTCCAAAAATCTGCCGGGCTAGACAAAACCAACACGTGCGCTTCTCCGACAAACCAACACCATACCGCACATGAATTTACAATAAATAAAATTTACGAACCTTAGAAAAATAATTTCAATAACGAAAGAAGTTTAATGCACTTTAAAATAAAATAAGTTAATAAACGCATACTGAATTAGCAATCCTAACCGAATTTTGTTTAATTAACAATGTTATAAAATAACATTACACGAAGACACTCTTGAAGTTAGGTGACTTCCCTTAAAACTCCCTGGATATTAAAAACCCCTTACATGTTCCTAATTTAAATGTTCACTAGTCTTATCTGTGATCCTTTATACGAAAAGAACGAAAATATTTAAAAGAAACCGTTTAGAAATAAGTTGAGACTAACCAAAGTTTTCCTTTTTTAGGGTTTCCACTGCATAGAATAGCACTGTTTTACAGCAACACAAGAACAATTGAGTTATATGGTCTACGTAATCTTCGCACGCTAAGTGTAATAGGAAGCCTAATAAATGCAATTACTGCTTCTACACTTCCAAGTTCTGCTGAAGAAGTGCACTTCTACTACAATGACATTGTAACAATTGAGGCCAAATTATTTGACAATTTAAAACATCTTAAAACTCTCCATTTACTCAGAAATAAGGTAAATAGAATCAATACAACCACATTCCTGAATTCCACTGTGCAGAAATTGGTTTTGGGAGAAAACCAGATCGACACTATAGAACCAAGAGCATTTTCTGACACGAAACAGCTTTCTGTGCTTAATTTAGGTCGTAATAAATTGTCAAAAATAGTCAGTTACACTTTTGCGCAAGCTTCAATAGAGAAATTAGATTTAAGCAGAAATCAAATTGAGATTATAGAAAGCAATGCTTTTGTAGATCTCAAGAATCCTTTAGAACTAAATCTGGGACGTAACCGACTAACCAAGATCTACAACACATTTTCCGGAACCAAAGTAGCACAATTGTTTCTGTTTCAAAATAAAATTAAAGAGATTGAAAGTAATGCATTTAACAATGCAAGTTATCTTAAAGTCCTTGACCTGGCAAATAACAAACTTACCACTATTTATTCAAACACGTTTTCTATACATTCACTCGAAACACTTGCATTAAGTTTCAATGACATTACAGATATTGAGCCTAACGCTTTTTATGGAAGCAACAATATGTACGAGTTGCACTTGAAAACAAATAAGTTAAGTGGAGTTCGAAGAAATATGTTTTCGGGATCGTCCATTCATAAATTGGTGTTGAGTGATAACATCATTACAAATATAGAGTCTGACTGCTTTAAAGATCTAAAAAACCTCAGCTTCCTTGCTTTGAATAATAATAGGATTACTCAAATAGATGAACATATGTTACCGAGTTTGACAATCCAGGTCTTATTTCTCGATGGCAATCCTGTTACATATATTCAACCGAGAGTTTTTGATAAATTATGTAATCTTCACGAGATTCACCTTTCTTACAGAAGAGGCCCCCCTCCTGGCACTTTTTGTGAATCACTTCGTTTATTAGAAATATCTTTTGGACTCGGTTGGATTACACCCGTTAATCTAAAGAATTTGCAGTATTTTATATTGTTTGGTAATGATATAGCAAAAATCGAGACCGGTACTTTCTCAGGAAATGCACTCCAAAACTTGTCTTTAATATATAATGGAATCAAAATCATTGAGCCCTATGCTTTTAAAAATTTGAATAGTTTACGTATCCTTAGGTTGAACGATAATGAATTAAGTAGGATCGACAAAGATACTTTTACTGAATCCACCGTAAAAGAATTAGATTTAAAGAACAACATAATAAATTTTATTGAACCTGGAGCATTTCGTGGTTTACGCCTACGTGTACTCAATCTGAACCACAATGAAATAAACATAATAAGCACGAACACCTTCTCGAATGCTACAATTGAAAAATTATTTTTATCAGAAAATAAGATTGAATGTATCGAAATTAACGCATTTGCGGTCGTCGATGGCTTACGCGAACTTTTCTTAGCCAGTAACAGAATTACGAAAGTAGACAAGAATATCTTCAAGTCCTCCACGTTGCAATTACTGCATTTAGGGAATAATAGTATTTCTAAGCTGTCTGTTGGACATTTCGAACAGTTATCTGGTTTAACTTATCTAAACTTGACTGTTCCTGAACCTGACATATGTCTTAAGAAAAATTGGCCCCTTTCTGCGCAGGACCTTTGCCGATTTCTAAAACTGAGAACTGACAACGAGAAATACAGTGATTTGGTTGCATGGATAGAACGTCATGTTCTACAATCAAAAAACTTTGAGGACCCATCATCACGACAGACAGCAATTAGAATTGCACCCGATCTGTCAAAATACTCGTACCCATGAAGCAATTGTTATAAAAATTGTATCCATGGTAATTAAGAGTGATCGGGTTAACCTATGCAAATTCTCGTAAATGGGTTTTTAGGGTAGACCGGGGCGAATCGGATCATACCAGCTCAGAAGTTCGTGCTGGTTCAACTTTACATGATGATACTGATACACCTTTAACCAGAGACTCGGAAAAAAATCAAGTCGTTGATCAACAGCCTTGAATTAGTACCGGCAAACTTTCTTCTGTCACTGCACATGATGCAGCTGCTGTATCTGTAAACACCTAAGAAGCAAACAATAATAACGTTGCTAAGAAAACGTTTATACATTTAAAGTCTCCCGACAACAAAGCTTATATTTCAAAGGAACTTTATTAAAGTCGCGTCTCTCCTTCGAATTGTTTCACATGGTACGTTTTCATAGAATTTATTGAGTAAATTAATAAAAGTCTAAGGTACCATGATTAATAATTGATAAGAACACTAACTTATTAAATTTGTTTTCGACTGCTATTTTGGTATTGAAAATAACTTGATCCGATTCGCTACGGTCTATACCCTCATACAGTAGTAGAGTAGAATTATCTCTTAAGGTCGTGCAAATGTGAACAAGAGTAAGTGAGCTAGTCCGTGTTAGACAAGGCTACAACACGACCTTGAAGGATAATCTTATTTTATACGAACTTATATCTATGTAATTCTTATTAAAATAAATTATCATAGATTCCATTTCAATATATTATGAATCAACACTATCTAGAACATTTAAGCATTATTTTCAGAATTCATTGTATTGTCGTTCATAATCTTTATAATTCAAAAGTCTAGTGTACGTTAGAAGTAAGCATCGTTACTTGCTTATCTACATCATTTCGAAAAAACCTAAAGAAACTCATTGTATTTTGTTGTGGAGACTGAAGTTGTTAGCAGTACTGTACATAAAAAAATTATTTTTTATGATAAAATGTAATAAACGTTTATCTTTATATAAGCCTTTTCATTTACCTTTGATTGAATTTTCTGTAAATGGATATATAATATTAAAGTTAAATAACTGTGAAGGATCTATGACAAACTATCTGGAAATAAAAATAGTTTTCGCATAATTAAATCAGATGTTTCGGAATATCCAGTTGTACGTAAAGGGTTTTCCAATAAGAGGTGTTATTTTGAATAGCCCGCTATTTCGGTAGATGTCACTTTTGAAGCTATCATTTTTTGACATTTGACAAGTAGAAACTACGCCATTAATAAATATGGAACGATACACGCTTCAACAACGCATTGAAATTATTAAAATTCACTATAAAAATGGTGAAAATTTGGCAGAGACGGTTCGTAAAACTCGAACATTTTTGGGTCACCGTGAAGCACCTTGTCGGACCGCAATACAGAAATTGGTGAAAAAATTCGAGCTCTTGGGACAAGTTAGTGATGTGAAGAATAAAACCCGTGCACGTCGCTCAAGAACAGCCGAGAATATTGCTGTTGTATCAACAGTTACGGTGACTGGATTGCGCTATCGAGAGATGATTAACGATTTTTTATGGCTAGTTTAGTTTAACTTAAATCCTTGTTAAGCCATGTTGAATAGAATTGTGATTATAATAAGACTTGAAATAGCAATGAAGTTAATGATTGATAAGGCTATTCTGTTGAATTTTGAATGTCTTTTTAATCAATTTTGTTCATTAATGTTTATCAGAATTGTTGATAGGGTAATTCGTATGTATATGAAAATTGTAATTAATGTGAATACGATTATTACAATCGGTAGGATAATTATTCCGTTTATTACTAAAACTTGAATAGTTAATCATTTTGGTAAAAATCCTAGGAAGGGTGGGATTCCTCTCAATGACAAAAAATTTGTGATAAATCATACCTTTGTTATTGGGTTTTCGTTTATTGATTGATAAAGTTGATTCAGGAAAAAAATCTTGTTTTTGTTTATGATTATCACTAAATTAATTGTGACGATGGTGTAAATTAGGAAATAATAGATCCAGATCGTTTCTATAACTATTATTGTTCTCAGTATTCAACCTATGTGGTTGATTGACGAGTAGGCTAGAATTTTTCGTAGGCTTACTTGATTAACACCTATAATTCCTCTAATTACTATAGACCTTACAATTATTGTTACTATGAAGAGGTTAAAGTTTATGTTATATATAAGTAGGACCATGGGGGCAATTTTTTGTCATGTAAGAATTAATAAACAGTTTATTCAATCTAATCCCTCTATTACTTCAGGAAATCAAAAATGGAATGGGGCGGTTCCTATTTTGGTTAACAAAGCAGAGTTCATTATTAGTAAAATTGTTGATTGAATATTAATATTACTTGTTATCTGGGTTTTCGTTATTAATGAAATTATTGAAGCTATGATGATGGTTGATGCAATTGCTTGGACAATAAAATATTTGATTGCCGACTCGGATGACAGGATTCTTTTTGTGTTCTGTATTAGGGGCATAATTGACAGAAGGTTAATTTCTAAACCGAGCCACATTCCTAGCCATGAGTAGGAGGAGATTGAGATTAGAGTTCTTGAGAAAATTAAGGTAAGGAATAATAATTTATATATTTTTGCTATTAAAAAGAAAAGTATAGACTTTATATTCGGGGTATGAACCCAACAGCTTTGCTTAGCTTATCTTTTTATACGTTTTAGTATATGATGTACAGAAGTTTTTGATATTTCTAGGGTTGGTTTAATTCCATCAAACGTAATGAAGGTAAGAATTTACATAATTTATTCTATCAAAATAACCCTTTATTTTCAGGCACTTCATTAATATTTTAACTCAAATTATTTTTTCCGCAACTTTGCATATAAACATAGAATAGTTTATTACGTTAATTTATACTTGTAGAAACTATTCCTACTTTGGAATAAGAATTAAATTTTGGGTCGCAAATTTCCTAGAAGGAATAGTTTCTTCAATGAGGTGTCGCGGGGCCTCTGTACACGCTGGGGCAACTGGGAGGGTCATGGTAAGTAGCGGGGAAGGCCTGTGAAATTTTTTTTTTTTTTTTTTTTTTTTTTTGGGGGTAAAAATTGGAATTTTGCCAAAACTTGAATTTTATCAAAATTTAATTAACTACAGTGGATTGCCTTTTGAGGCAAATTTTCGTGTTTTTTGGGTTGAATTTTTTTTTTACTATAAATGTTTACCAGATATATGATGATAAAATTCAATGAATATATCAAGATTAAATATATATAATTATATATGGATATTTAAATAATCCTAATATATATAAATTAATTATATAATTAAAATCTTATATCATAGTTATATCCATAATGTTATTGAAAAGTATAAATTAATAAAGGTTTAATTAATATAATGCACCTGAAGCAAGAATTCAATACCTATAAATCCAGGAACTCTGAATATAGAATATGTATACTATATATATATATATATGTTTAATAAATTTAATGCTATATTACAATAAATAAGATAAGTGATTAATCATAATAAACAATAGACTGTAATCAGTTAATCATCTTTATAATTAATGATATTTTAATTGTATTAGAAATATGTATTTTGTACATTATGTAAAAATCTTATAAATTATATATACATAAATCATTTATATAAAAAAAAAAAAACTCCTAATTTTCATACCACTATATCATTATTTTAATGAAGTTAGTTATGAAATTAAGAACTATTTCGCGATATTTAGTTGACTATTAACAATTTATGTTAAATTACTGATTTATACTGCTCTACATTGCGCAAATTTCATATTTATAAATACATACATTAAATTAAAATTTAATTAAACTTTAATCTTTTATTGGTATTAAATGTTCGTTTAATATATTTTTGAGTTGAATAATTTATTTATTTATTAAAAGTTTTATTTTAGTGTGAATACTTAGTTGATGTATTTACTGATGTTATAACAAGCATTTGTATAGCGATTTTGGCGGGAGGGGGTGCTTCTGCTGTTTTCTTTTGTATTATTTTTATAGGCTTAATTGCGAAAATTACTGTTTACTGGGCTCTGACTCGGGTGTGGCAGTTTGTAAATTTGAGCGTTTGTTAGTAGGGGTGCTAGCATTCTGCCTGCATATTGATAGGATTGAGGTTTCTGCCTAAATTTTTATTATTATTGGTCTTTTCTTGTCTTTGTTGCTTAAAATAAGGGGGGGTACGCTTTTAGTTTAATATTTATTTGCTCGTTAGGTTTGAAATATGGTTTATTTTATATTTTGGGTTATAATATTATTTTTTTGTCTTAAAGTTTTATTTTGGCTTAGTATTTTAGTTTGCTATTTTTTTACATGTTTGGCTTGAATTACTTAAATAGTGTTTTTTTGCAGTATTTTGTATTGAATTTTCGTTTATTTGAGATTCAGAGATTGGTTGTAGTTTTGACGAAGCTTGTGCCAGCAGTTGCGGTTATACAAGCAATGCGACTGAAATTTATTGGTGAATAATTAATTGATAATTTTTAATTTTATGTTAAATTTATGGGGTGAAATTTAAAATTTGATAAAAGTTTTATTATTGATTGTGAAGTTGTTAAAGTCTGTTTTTAAACTAGGATTAGATACCCTATTATTCGGACTGTAAATCTTTATACCTGATTATTAGTAGTTTATTTTCTTGAAAATTAAAAAATTTGGCGGTATCTCAGTCTATTCAGAGGAATCTGTCCCGTTATTGATGGCCCACGTTTTGTTCTGCTTTTCCTTTTAGTTTGTATATCGTCGTGTTTGAATATTTCAGTAGAATTAAAATGTTCAATTTGTTCAATAAAAGCTGATGTCAGATCAAGGTGCAGCTTATGGAGAAGATGGAGATGGATTACTTTGATCATATTTTTGGTTTGTTTTTCTTAAATGTTAACAATAAATAGGATTTGACAGTAATATTGTTTAGATTATCAGTGTGATTGAGGCTCTGAGATATGCACATATTGCCCGTCGCTCTCATTAAGGTGAGATAAGTCGTAACATAGTAGATGTACTGGAAAGTGCTTCTAGAAAGATCAGGCTGTAGCTTAATAGAAAGTTTTTTATTTACATTAAAGAGTTCACTGTGCAATTCAGTGTAGCTTGAGTTTAATCAATTATTTTTTTAGTTTTAGGAAGTAGCCTTTTGTTTTAGTTTTTTATTTTAATCAATTTTGTTAATTATAGTTTATTAGTAGAGTGGTTGAATTTTGAAATATTTATTTAAATTTTTATAAGAAGAATTTATTTTTTGTACCTTGTGTATCAGGGTTGATAAATTGATCATTTTGTATAGAATTTTCCCGAATCAGGAAGGGCTAGGAATTTATTATTTTTGTTGTTGAATTAACTTT
The DNA here is from genome assembly GCA_011009095.1 of Ignelater luminosus. Lineage (NCBI taxonomy): Eukaryota > Metazoa > Arthropoda > Insecta > Coleoptera > Elateridae > Ignelater > Ignelater luminosus. The sequence goes on along the minus strand of VTPC01087976.1, from coordinate 19,474 downwards.
ATTAATTTATTTTTAGAAATGAAACGTTATTCGTTTCCTGTTATATCTGGTTTCCTGAGAAATGAATTAAATTCTTTCTACATTAAATTTTATTCTTAAATTTTAAGTTAAAGTTGTTGTTGATTAACATCAGATGGGATGAGCTTTCTGTTGGATTTTTAAAAGGTTTTATGTTTTGTTAGTACGTATGATTAATATTTTCAATCTTTAGAATGATTTTACAGTTGACTTTCTTTGGTTTGTTTATTTTTATTTTCTTTAAGTTTTTTATCAGGATATTTAATTTAACTTTTTTGTGTAATTAATAATGATTAAATTAGTAAATTTTGTTTATTTGTTTTGTAAGTTTCGTTTTTGGTTAGTTAAAGGAACTCGGCAAATCTATTTTCCGCCTGTTTATTAAAAACATGTCCTTTTGAATTTAATTTAAGGTCTAATCTGCTCAATGAGGATTTAAATTGCCGCGGTATCTTGACCGTGCGAAGGTAGCATAATAATTAGTTTCTTTATTGGAAGCTGGAATGAATGATTGGACGAGAAAATTGCTGTCTCTAGTTAATTTGGTTTTGAATTTAACTTTTAAGTAAAAAGGCTTAAATTTTTCTAAAAGACGAGAAGACCCTATAGAGTTTAACATTTAATTTTCTGTTAAGAATTTTTTGGAATTTATCTTTTTGATGTCATTATTTGTTTAGTTGGGGTGACTAGAAGATTTATTTAACTCTTCTAATAATTAGTTACTTATTAGTAAGTTTTTATTCTGATTTTTTCAAGTTTAATATAAATTACCTTAGGGATAACAGCGTAATTCCTCTTTAGAGTTCGTATTGGGGGAGGAGTTTGCGACCTCGATGTTGGATTAAAATTAATATTGGGCGCAGTAGCTTGATTATTAGGTCTGTTCGACCTTTAAAATTTTACATGATCTGAGTTTAAACCGGTGTGAGCCAGGTTGGTTTCTATCTTTAGTATATTGTTACGCTTTAGTACGAAAGGACCGGGTGTTAAATAAATTATTTTTGGGTGAATATTATTATTGCTTTGGCAGATTAGTGCAATTGATTTAGAATCTTTTCATGTAATTTATATTACAGGTAATACTTGTGGTTAATTGATTTTTTGTTGGTTTTTGTAAGTGCAATCGTCTTGATTGTTTGTGTATTGGTTGGTGTTGCTTTCCTTACATTATTGGAGCGTAAGGTCTTGGGTTATATCCAGATTCGTAAGGGTCCTAATAAGGTAGGTTTTATAGGTATCCCTCAGCCTTTCAGTGACGCAATTAAGTTGTTCACTAAGGAGCAAACTAATCCTATTATGTCTAATTATTGATCTTATTATTTTTCACCAGTTTTTAATTTGTTTCTTGCCTTGTTTTTATGAATATGTGTTCCTTTTTTCTCTGGTTTTATGCATTTTTCTTTGGGAATATTATTCTTTTTGTGTGTCTCAAGGTTGGGTGTTTATACAATTATGATGGCTGGTTGGTCCTCTAACTCTAATTATTCCCTGTTGGGGGGGTTGCGTTGTGTTGCTCAAACTATTTCTTATGAGGTTAGTTTAGCTTTAATTCTTCTTTCTTTTTTGGTTCTTATTTCTGGGGTTAGAATTTTTGATTTGGTTTGGTATCAGGATTATGTGTGATTTTTTTTACTTGGACTTCCTTTAGCTTTGGTCTGGTTTGTTTCGAGGTTAGCTGAAACGAATCGAACTCCCTTTGATTTTGCTGAGGGTGAATCAGAATTAGTGTCTGGTTTTAATGTTGAGTATAGAAGAGGTGGATTTGCATTGATTTTTTTGGCTGAATATTCTAATATTCTTTTTATAAGTATGATCTTTAGAATTTTGTTTTTGGGGGGTGATTTGCTTAGAATTCTTTTTTTCTTTAAAATGGTTTTTATTGCTTTCCTTTTTATTTGGGTTCGGGGTACTTTGCCTCGTTATCGTTATGATAAGTTGATGTATTTAGCTTGAAAGGGGTTTTTACCTGTTTCTTTAAATTATTTGATGTTTTTTTTTGGTGTTAAGTTCCTTATTTTTGAGGGGTTTCTGTAGTTAATTAAATTTAGTATAAGTTAATAGGGAAATTACCCTTTGGTGTATTTTCAAAATACAAACTTTAACAAGTTCATTAACTAGTTTTTAAATATTAAAGAATCCCATGACTTTGATGCTCCAAATAATACTGGGAAGTAAGCAAAATATAAGACTGTAAGGATTTGTCCTGTAATAATGTAAGGATCCTCTACTGGCCGTGCCCCAATTCATGTTAACAGTAGGGTGATTGATACATATGATCAAAATAGAACTTTGTTAATTGGGTAGAATTGGTTTCTTTGAATTTTTTTTTTAAATATTGGCATGATAAATAGAATTGCGATAGATATGAATAGGGCAATTACTCCTCCTAGTTTGTTAGGAATTGATCGGAGGATAGCATATGCAAATAGGAAGTATCATTCTGGTTGAATATGGACAGGAGTTACCAGAGGATTGGCTGGGGTGAAGTTTTCAGGGTCTCCTAATATGTATGGGTCTCATAGTGTAATTAAAATAAGAATTATTATTGTTAAGTTGAATCCTATTAAGTCCTTGAATGTAAAGTATGGATGAAATGGAATTTTATCAATGTTTCTGTTTGTTCCTAATGGGTTATTTGATCCTGTTTGGTGTAGAAAAATTAAATGGGCTAGTGATATGGCAGCTACAATAAATGGGAACAGGAAGTGAAGAGTGAAGAATCGTGTAAGTGTTGCATTGTCTACTGCAAATCCACCTCATAATCATTGAACAATCGTTGTTCCTAGATAAGGGATTGCTGAGAGTAGATTTGTAATGACCGTGGCTCCCCAAAATGATATTTGTCCTCATGGAAGTACATATCCTAAGAATGCTGTTCCTATAACTGTTAATAGAATAATTACTCCTACTGATCATGTTTCGTGGTATATAAATGATCCGTAGTAAAGTCCCCGTCCTACGTGTAGATAAATGCAGATGAAGAAGAACGAAGCTCCGTTTGCATGGATTGTTCGTAGCAGTCATCCGTAGTTAACATCTCGGCAAATGTGGACTACTCTGTTGAATGCTAGGGAGATGTCTGGGCAATAATGCATTGCTAGGAATAGTCCTGTGGCAATTTGCAGGATTAGGCATATTCCTAGAAGTGAACCGAAATTTCATCATGCTGAAATGTTCGATGGAGATGGAAGATCAATTAGGGCGTTGTTCATGATCTTTAAAATTGGGTGTGATTTTATAATTTTCATTAAAGTTTTTGTCGAAGGGGTCCGTAGGTGATGTTAGTAATTTTTACTACGGCGATTAGTGCTATTAGTAAATAAACAATTAATGTGATTATTCATGAGTTAAGGGGAAAATTTAAGTATTTTCTTATTGTTAGAGTGTATATAATTTCTTTGGAGAAGGCCTTTATGTCTATGTTTGCGGAGTTTTGATAAGTTAAGAACTGATCAATTATAATCATTATGATTATTGACGCTAGTGCTATAATTATCATGATTATTAGTCTGTTTGAGAATATGAATTTTTCATTTGATGCTACTCTTGTTATGTAAATGAATAGGACTAGCATTCCTCCAATTATAATTATGAAGAGGATATATGAAAACCAAAAATTGTGGGACATTAGCCCTGTAATTAGAGCAATAGAGGTTGTCTGAATTAGTAGGATTAATCCTATTGATAGGGGATGCTCTAGGAATATGAATGTTATTGATATGGAGAGAGTTAATGTGTATAGAACTGAAATTATGCAGAGAATAGTTTATTTAAAATATTAATTTTGGAGGTTAA
>VTPC01087976.1:0-10520 GCA_011009095.1 Ignelater luminosus | reverse complement strand
TACTCTTAGACAGTTAGGCCTTATAATAAGAATTTTGGCTTTGGGGGATTATTTTTTGGCATTTTTCCATCTTCTGACCCACGCCCTGTTTAAGGCCTTATTATTTATGTGTGCGGGGTGTATAATTCATAATCTTTCTAATACTCAGGATATTCGGTTTATGGGTGGTTTAATTAATTATATGCCTTTAACTTGTTGTTATTTTAACGTTTGTAATATGGCTTTGTGTGGGTTACCTTTTCTTTCAGGGTTTTATTCTAAGGACTTAATTCTGGAAGTTGTGTCAATGGGGTATTTAAATCTGTTTGTTTATTTTATTTTTTATTTTTCTACTGGTCTTACAGTTTGTTATTCCGTTCGTTTGAGTTATTACACAATATTTGGTGATTTCAATTTTTATGGAGTTCAGAATATTAGTGATACAGGACTTACTATACTTAAGGGTATAAGAGGGCTAATTTTTTTAGTAGTATTCGGGGGTAGAATGTTGTCTTGGATTATGTTTCCTACTCCTTATTTCATTGTTTTACCTTTTGTTATGAAGTTAATAGTTGTTGTTGTTGTTTTATTTGGTATTTACGTTGGTTATGAATTTTCTAAATTTATAATTAGTTATAGATTGAAGGCTATGGATTATCTTTATTCAAGGTTATTTTTTTCTTCCATATGAAATCTTCCTGTTCTATCTACTTTTGGGGTTAATTATTATCCTATTTATTTCGGTGGTCTTTATTATAAAAGTTTCGATCATGGTTGATCTGAGTATTTTGGGAGTCAGAATATTTATAATAATATGTCTGGATACTCAAAATTCTTTCAATTGATTTTTGGCAATAACATTGTCAACTGAAAAATCGAGAGAAATTTCTTCACAGTTTAAGTCAGCCCTCACATTTATGCCTACTCCACCCCCCTCTGCTGTCTCTGTCCTTTCTAAAAAAGTGGTATCCAGGTATAAAAACTGTTCCTTCAACCACATCCTCCAAGAGCCAGCTTTCGCTTACAGCAAAAACATGGAAATTATTGTAATTAATTAAATTTACTAAAGAATCGAAACCGTTAAGAATAAACCTTACATTTAAATGTCCGATATTCATGATATATCTGTCTACCTAAAACAGATAAATGATATGACGATTGAAACAAACAAGTAATTAAACAAAAACTAATAAGAAAGAAAAATTTATGTATGTATTATGGGTTATCAACCTGTAATTAAACACAAACGATGAAAAATAAAAGAGAAAAAAAAACTATTCTTCGTGGAAAAGCATTCTCCAACTGTTATTTAACGAACGCAAATATATTTTATGCAGATCATCAAGTGTGGTCGCTTTGGAAACGTTGTTATCTTTTTTTATAAAGATGGACCCATTCCTGATCCATACTGACTTTTTATCAAACATTGATCTAGCTTCATATAGTACTGAAAGACCCCTAGCCCTAGGCTAGGGGCCCCTAGGCCTAGTTAGATCCTCTTGGATGATTATTCCGGATCCCTTCAATTTACTTTTACTGTTTAGGATCATCTGGCGATTGCGATAACTGGTAAACTTCACTATTATAGGCCTGGGTTTATTTATATTAGCATTTCCACCTGCAACAAAAGATTATATACGACCTGTTCGATGTGACCTATCAATCGCTGATAAATCCATATTTATTTTTAGGTTGTTATTAATAAAATTTAATACTAATGTATCTGTTGATTCTCCCTGCATTTCCGTGTTCATATATTTTAATTAAGAGCATATCGATGCATAATTTCTTCGAATTTCTAGTAAAAAATTGAATTTATCCAATGTGTAGGTATATTACAGAAAGAATTAAAAATGCCAAAACGAAAAAAAAAAATAAAATCTAAATCTTTACTTCTTTTTAAATGTTCTAAGAACTATTGGCTCTATAACTGCATTTTAAGACTTTTTCGGCTGTGCCTTCAAGCAATAATTGCAGTTTAAGTTTATTGTTTGTACGACTAATGGTAAACTTGTCAGGTTTGAATTTGAATCTTGTAAAGGGTTTTCCAATAAGAGGTGTTATTTTGATATTCAAAGAAAAGTGCCATTTTTTAATATAAATGATCGGATGTTTATTTCATTATAAAGAGGAAGGTATGCCGTTAATAGTGGAAAATAACATCAGGCAAATGACCACCACGACCACGCTTACAGGACAATATCCTTTTCATGAAATTTTCCATAACCAAATCGCAAAGTGGCTGCCCTATGTCCTCGATAGCCTCACGAATTCCATCTTTGAGGTCTTGAATCGACGCTGGGCTGTTGGCGTAGACCTTCTCTTTCACGTGGCCCCAAAGAAAGAAGTCGCAAGGTGTTAAATCACAAGATCTCGGTGGCCAATTGTGATCACCTCTTCGAGAGATAACACGGTCCGGAAACTTTTTCCGTAAAAGATCAATGGTTTCGTTGCTTGTGTGGCACGTAGCGCCGTCTTGTTGAAAGTAAACTTTGTCCAGATCAATACCATCCAATTCCGGCCATAAAAAATCGTTAATAATCTCTCGATAGCGCAATCCAGTCACCGTAACTGTTGCTCCAGCCTCATTTTCGAAAAAGTAAGCTCCAACCGCATCAAACAGTCACACGTTGAGGATAGAGAGACTTTTCAACAATAACTCTTGGATTTTCTGAGCCCCAGATCCGACAATTTTGCTTGTTGACGAAGCCACCGAGGTGGAAATGGGCCTCATCACTCAAGATGATTTTTCGATGGAATTCTGGATCATTTTCATGCATTTCAACGACCCAATCAGCAAAGACACGACGTTGTTGATGATCGGCCGGCTTGAGTTCTTGTGTTAACTGGACTTTATAAGCCTTAAGACCCAAATCTTTATGCAAAATACGGTGTAATGACGTTTGTGGAATGGCTAATTCCAAAGAACGACGAGGAATGGACAAACCTGGGTTTTCTTTAACGCTTTCGGCTACAACAGCAATATTCTCGGCTGTTCTTGAGCGACGTGCACGGGTTTTATTCTTCACATCACTAACTTGTCCCAAGAGCTCGAATGTTTTCACCAATTTCTGTATTGCGGTCCGACAAGGTGCTTCACGGTGACCCAAAAATGTTCGAGTTTTACGAACCGTCTCTGCCAAATTTTCACCATTTCTATAGTGAATTTTAATAATTTCAATGCGTTGTTGAAGCGTGTATCGTTCCATATTTATTAATGGCGTAGTTTCTACTTGTCAAATGTCAAAAAATGATAGCTTCAAAAGTGACATCTACCGAAATAGCGGGCTATTCAAAATAACACCTCTTATTGGAAAACCCTTTATTATACAGTGTGGATGGATTTGTTTTGCCACTGCAGAAATACATAAGAGCAAGCAAAAGGAAATAATATTTTACATGAGTAGAAATGAGATAGCACGTATCAGCAAAGTTCTACTGGCCAACTAGACAGGATATTCTTCAAAATAAGCTTAAAAGCTAGCCGTTACCTCCTTTGTTAAATTGGGTTGCACCGACAGATTATTAAGTTTAGGTCATAAATCCATCATCATAAAATAAACTTCCCATACTTTACTAACTCTTGTAAAAATAAATTGTTTTTTGTGTTACCAGTTACAAAGAAAAAGATACAAAACTTATCTTATGTACTATTGCGTAAATAAAACCATTTTGAAAAATTCTCATTCATTCAATTAAATTTCATTGATCATGCTCTAATAAATTTATGTATTGGAGATCTATGGCTTAAGGTATGTATTTAGTAGTTTAATAAAGGTACTTCCTTAAGTTTTGATTTTTATTTACTTTTCTCTACCGGTTTCGCTCTATTATGAGCATCTTCGGGAGAAAAATAATCGATTTAACATAAATCGAGAAATGCGTCAATTACATCGGTTGATATCAAGAAAAGTTTTTCTCTTTATAAACATGTATTTACTCTCCTATAAAAGGCAATCTTTCCTCGTTAATAATTTAGAAAAACATCTAGTTATGTTACGTATGTAAATGTGATGCGACTTAGGAAATCCCACCGTAAGTGGGAAAATGACTGATTTCAGAAATAACTGATCATAATAGTAAAAGAAAACACTGAACAAGAAATAATTTCTGCATACAAGAGCCGTTTGACATAGTAATATTTCTTGTACAACATTTCAATGTAAATTTAATTTAAAAAAATTTAAAAGCCTGTCATGCAGATTTGTAAAACTTGATTTAAATTTTGAAGCAAAAATTGAGAGTATTTAGAAATTCTTCTATTTATTTGTTAAAAATGCGTCAATATCTGTGCAGAATGCGACTTTCTGCAAACCACGCTAAAGATGCTAATTTAACCTTTACTCTCTCTTTAAATTTGCTAATATTAATATTATTGTAGCAACACTAGCTCCAGTACAATATAGATTGATATCGTTTATATCCATTTTAAAGGTTTTAAGATTTCGAATAACCCGAATAACAACTTACGGAATTTTTAGGGTTAGAACTGCTAACTACTGTAAACACACTGTACCCGCGAAATTCAAACATTAACGTCATTTTGGTAATTAACCCGAGAAAACGCAGGCGCACCAACAGAAACTGACTCATTTTTGGAATTAAATCTATAACCGTGTCATGCAGGATACATTTTTCAAGTTAATTTTTATATTATTTTTGTAGCAAGTTTCTTGTGGTAAAATTTACATTAAATTTTAATACATTTTTTATTTTAAAAATATTACCGTGTCAAACGGCTCTAAAATAAATTGTTTAGAATTTTTGAACTTTCATTTTGTAAAAACGTTTTGCGAAAAACAGACGTTAGAAGTTCGAAAGTGTGAAAACGTTTAGAAAAATATTTTTATTAATTAAATTCAAAAGGTAAGCAAAAGAATATTTCACTATTTTCAACTAAACCTGCTGACCTACGGTAGGTTTTCCCAAACCGCATCACGAATAGACATATGCTCACCTGCATAACCTGTTTGTTAAATTAATGTTTGTGGTTGTATTTTTACTTTGAATGCTATTTTGATAATCGTTCATTTATAAGACCTTGTCCTAAATATAAATAGCCAATCTGATGTCATTTTTCACTTGCTCCGAGTCACGAGTAGAGATCGGATTTTATGTAAAACGCATGTTTATGCATTTTTCATTCATTTTAGTAGATATTTCCAAATGTTTAAATTTGCCATTGAAATTCTCAAAATGCGATTGTTGCCTTTAAGAACATGATAAGTAAATATCTTTCTCAAATGTATTCAAGTTAACATTTGCGGTAAATTATTATGAGAAATTCAATTTATTTTTGTTGTACACTGGCCGATGTCCGAAGCAGTCGCTTTGTTGTTTTATAGAAAAAGGATTTCGGCTTAACACAAGAATTACAATTATTATTAGTACAGACAGACTCATCATCCAATAAGAGAAAAGTGAATGATTAACAGCCATTCGAAAGTTTTTATCTAATTTACTAATTTCTTTGATGCTTAAATCATTTGAATGCAAATCAGTTTTAACCTAATGCACTTGTTCTTTTGCAATATCGTTGGCTACATCAGGTAAATCCCACAATGTCACATTTAACACCTGCCTTGAAGATACATACATTAAATACCTATTCAGCGAAATTTCGTTCTTGATGAACAGAGTGATAATCGTCAGTACTACGATTTGTGGCACTTAATACATTAACTACACAGTTATCCAGAAAGTTCTCAATGGATTCAAAGTAATACACTGAAGATATGAACTTTCCATTGTTATGGAAAACACAAAACAGTAAGAATCTTTCCCTAATATACAGTTTGTCTTAGGCTACTAGGAACATAGCATATATATCCGAGGTTATGGACCAATCGTTAACAATAAAAGCACTAAGAATAAACAAAATACAGCTTGTCTTGTATTACGTAGTCTAGGTAACGCAAACTTACTATTTTAATATGATTGTTTTAATGAAAATTACAAAATTGTAGGTACCATTGACTACATTAAAAAAGAATAATGTCATAAGGATATGTCAATCTAAAAATTTTGACAGTTTGATTTTGTTACTATCTATACTTGTGTTATCGTTGTTATTAAATTTTTTATTTGATTTTTCAAGAAAAATGGATGTTTATTGAATTCCAGAAAAACTACAAGTTGTAAAATAGCATTATTTGGAAAATTCTTATCCTGACATAACCAATTTATTCGTTAATGTGTTTGAAAACCAACCTCCACCGTCGTCGGTTACAACCATTGGCAAAATAATTTTGAATTTTGAAAGGTTTGGGTGCGTTTCAGCAAAACTTCATAAAAATAGAACTGTTCGTGACAAAACGGAGCAGGTAACTGTATGTGCCGCCATTAGGCAATTTGGTGAGGTTTTAGACATTAGCAAAGATACTGTTTGCAAAATTTTGAAAGAAAACAATTATAAATGTTTCAAAATTGGGAAAACTCAACAAATATTTCCTGAAGATCAAATGAGAAGAATGGATTACTGTAAAACGGTTATATATGTAAAACTGCAGAAGTACAGAAATTTTTAAATAATACTTTTCCTAACCGCTTAACAAGTCATAGAAGAAGGATCAGCTGGCCGCCAAGGTCGCCTGATTTATTGGTAAATGACTTCTTTTATGGGGGCATAATAAAAATTTTATTTATCGCCAAGAAGAAACGGAAACGCATGCGTTGGCAAAGCTCAGAGAAAAAATTTTCCAAGCTATTAACTCGATCACTCCTTCTATCACATTAAGAGATGTTAGACAAGGATTTTACGATTGTCTGGGCTATTGTTTGCCTTAGGCAGGTGTCTTATTTGAACGTTAATTATAAATGTTCGTATTTTTGGGAGAGTTAAATAATTTAGGATTACTGAAAGGTTTGTTTTATTGTAAATACTTATTTTTTGTATGTTGTAGTTTATTAAATGATCTCAGATTATTAAAATGCTTCTAATACAAGTTTCTTTAATTCTTAGTTGGTTTCTATGGTTTTTTTACAGTACGAGCTTTGTACAATTGTTTCATAACCTTGGATACGTATATAACAATAGCGGCTATGTTTTTAGTACCCTAAGACAAACTGTTTACAAGTATTTTGGAATAATAACTCGATTAAATTTGTTTGACTCGGAAATTAAGGTATAAAAATTATATTTCAATTCTTTTAACAAAGGAAACTAAAATAAATGTTAGCATGTACTTTTTGTGATATAATTTTAAATTTAATAAAATTCCTTTGTTCTATTATCCAAAATTTCGAGGTTATCTATTATTTGATTATTGTGCTCGATTAATTTCTGTTGGTTGGCGTTTCATTTTTCAATTGTCTGATCGTATCTTTCAGCATTAACACTATCTAAGTTACCGGCTAAAAATTTAACTGCACTACCTTTTCTATCAAATAAACCCCGTTTTTGTCTAAAATTTGGAATAACGTTAGAAAGTTTGGTTTTAATTTCCTTAAATCTTCTAGTGATAAATATAATGGAAGTATCATGGTGGTTTCTATCAACTTCTTTAATCTCACGTGACATAAAGTTATAAGTGTCTAATAATTTATTATAGTTATCTAATACTAGTTAAATTAATTTGATGTAGTACAAATGAATAGCTACTATTTCTAAGTCAACCTTGACCCAGTCTGACGGGTAATATTCGGAATTTACCTTCTAGATCGATATAATCTTTATAACGGTTACTTTTCCGCTACCGTTACGTGAAGTCTGGTAATTTGTACCTGCGGGGTGTCCTGGTATTTTCAACGAACTCCGAAGGAGTCGTTATTGAATTTGCGAAGTCTGTCTGTCTGTATGTATGTCGGCATTTTTTGTCAAATTCTGAAATTTTGACTTCAGATTTGGATTCTACATCAAAAACTAAAGACACGTGGTATCTTCGTTTTTTGATAACTCTTCGGAAACATGGTCAAAATGACGGCCGAAAATTGGAAAATCTTAATATTTTTTTTTACTTTAGAATCGTATTCTACATCAAAAAATGAGACAAACGTGTACTTTTAGTTTTTTGATATCACCTCACAAACATGGTTACAATGACTGCCGAAGTCTGAAAAAAGTAACGATACGGAGGTCGTTGTGGTTATGCTTTGCATTGCCAGATGTTTTATTATTTTTCTCTCGTTTGGAAAGTTGTTGATACTTAGGACTACACTCTGAGAGGTTGTCATATATTTTATAAAGTCCTCTTCTATTTTATTCATCAATAAGACTTGACAATTTTTGCTAATTTTTAATAGTATAGCAAGCGGGACACAGGGTATAATTATTTTTCAACATCAAGATTACTTCATTTGTAGGTTTTGAAATTCGAACAGCTTTTAATAATTGCCTCCTTGGTTAGTAGATTTGTGTGTAGATGTTTTTCCCTTGATATGGAAGAGAGTTATTTCTTTGTCTTCTGGTTCATTGGAAGACGAATTCATTAGATATCTAATTGTGGATATATGTGTATTTAAATTTTTTAGTTTACTAATCAGGTCTTAATTGAGTGCTATTGACAGAAATTTTTTGTTTTTTGATTCAAGATCTTAAATTTCCCTGGGAATAGATTTCAAATCGTGACTGGGTGTTGTACCTTTTTTGGGGTACGGAGCGGAAACTGTTTGTAAAGGGAGACCGTGCGCTACCAGCGATCGGTTCGGTCCGAAGGTATATTGACTCGGGTCCTTTAGTGCCAAAACCCTACAATTACGGGTAAGATTTTCTCTTTTCCTGATTTCAACAAAAGTGATTGTTGTTTCTTCGTATCCAGTTTTTTTGGAGTCGCTTTTTTCCTTGGAGTTGTGTTACGTTCATTTTTTTATGAACCTAACATGGGTCCTTATCCTCACTAACTCCGGTTATCTTCACCGGTTGTCGTTTATTAACTTTAATTTGTTTCACCGTTCCTACAAGAATTCGTACGAAAATATATACTTTTAGACCACCTTATATATCATTGAAATGAAATTTCTAATAAATTTGCTTGTATTAAATTTATGTTGCACGTGGGAATTTTCTTTGTATTGAAAATTTTAAGAATTATTTCATTGTAATTACTCTGGGATGGCCAGGATTGATCTTATTTTGTAATCTACAGTTATCTCTAGTTGCCAGATGTAGTTTAAGCAATTTGTTTTGCTTTTGTAGAATTAATTTCTGCTTTCACCACAAGCCGACAACAGTGGAACCTAAGTGGTGGTGAAAAAGCTTTAAAAGTACCAGCAAGCCTGCCTATCAATGACCAGAGAAGGACCGATAAGTAGTTCCAGTCAATAATAAAACACATAGAGCAGATTCAGTCAGAGTAGATAACAACACTAATTTATACTTTTAGTAATAGTAGAGTTGGTTATCGTTATAACTAACGGTACTAGATTATGTACGATGGAGCTATATTTGTTGTTTTTGTTTGTTTTTAAATGTCCCTGGATGCATTTAGCATACATAAGATCAGTGTATGGGAGGTTAATGTAGAAATAAAAAAAATAAGTTACAGAAAGAAACAAATAGTAAACAACTGTAAAAAGAATGAATTCGTCTAGACCATTAAGAAGTTGGCGGGTAACGTAATCCTTGAACCTCTCGAGTGAATCATAGTGCGAGGGTCGCTTTGCTACATCGCTCGGTAATTTGAAACAGACGGTAAGTTTGATGGTTTGTTTGCTGCAGGTAATGGTGAAGTACAGAGATGATTTAATGAGAATTTGAAAAGGTTTAAAAGCCTTCGGGGGTAACTTTAAAGATATCCTCCAACGGGAAGGTAGTTGCCGGGGCGCGTTTAAGTTTAATCTCGATTTTCTTCTTAGAATTCGAAAAGTCTTTATTTTATTCAACGTATCGACTCTTTAAGAATTCTAGGCGCGCATTTGCAGAAGAGATCCTCTTTAGATCACTCATTATCATCAAAGCGTTTAGCGGTCAAGAGGCAACATTCTGCTACATGCAACCCCGCTTTTTTTTGTCCGAGTCGAAGGGTCATGTATAGTGGTGCGGCAACAAAGATGTTAAATTGGTAGTCACTCACGGATTAGATAAAGATCTTGCAGATATATATCAGAAAGTTTTGCGCACGTCAAATCTCAGGACTACAGTGTGGTGACCGTTCAAAAGAGAATGATTTGGGTCTTTTGGAAATTTGGTTTAATTCTCCACATCCAAAGCCAGAACTCAAGTCGACCTAGATTAATTTCTAAAATTCTGGTCTTTTTGGTGAAGCTTCAGGACAGTAGCCATAGGAAGTTATAGCTGAGAGAGGGGGTGATTGAGTCTTGGTAGTGGAAGACTTTTGTTGTCAACGAATAAAGCTTAGTTGTAGGTCCTCACGTGGCTTTCAAAATTATCACTAATTGTCGTAGATACGTAGTACAAGTTCAGTGGGCATCATTAAGTTAAACCAAAAGAGCCAACGGAGCCAATTACGAAAAACAGCTAACAAAACAAAACGGCCCTTCAAACACAAAGCAAGCAAATCACAAGATTTACCCAGGCACAAATTTACCTTTGCTGGTCTTTCGACAATGTCTTGTCTCTTTGCATACGTCAGTCTTACTTTTTT
>VTPC01087972.1:9596-22502 GCA_011009095.1 Ignelater luminosus | reverse complement strand
TCATTAGTAATAAAAGCAGAGTACCACTGATCGAAAATTGTTTTACACTTTTCTGCAGTTCTGCACTGTTCGAAATTTGAAGTGGGACATTGTAACTCTTAGGCGACGTCATCATAAAGAAGATTTGCAGAATTTTGTAAACGTTTCCTAATTGACATAGCCTTCGTAAATCCATACATGAATCAATTATTTTTTTAATTTCAATAGTTAGTTTTCCCTTTGCTATCTGCTGGCATCGGTGACCAGAGTTACTAAAGTGAAAATATGTAGGCTTGGTCTATCCGTATACACTTGTTTAAACATATTCTACAGTTTCAAGTGGACACAACACCTACAAAAAGCGTTTTATGCAATTATTGTTTCATATCTACATCTACTGATTATCTAGCCATTAAGAAAGAATAAACATTTGAAACCTATTTCGAAACAACTGCTTGGTCCAAGAATATTAACTAATATGCAGAAGCTAAAATTTGGCTTTGGCAGTTCTATATCCTAATCCGCAACATCCATATATTCCTAATTCAACAAATATTTAGATGATGTTTTTCCAAACAGGTGGATTGGAAAACGAGGTTTCCTGGAATGGCCAGCTAGATCGCCAGACTTAACTCCATTGGATTTTTTTCTTTGGGGTTATTTGAAAAGCAAAATATATAATCCAAAACCTCAAGATTTAGATGATTTGAATGAACCGATTACAACAGAAATTAGAGGAATAACACGACACATACTTCACAAGGTTAGAGACGAATTCTACCATAGATTGGGAATGTGTCCACAAGTTAACGACGAACATTTTGAGTATTTGTTACGACAGTAATTAAATTGTTCACCTATGATTTTGAAATTATTATTAAAAACGTTTTTACGATTTTTATTACATTCTTGTTTTCCATAAAAGTGTAAATATTTCAAGAACTATTGAAAATAAAAGTATGAAATGTTAGTTTGTGGAAAAGGTCTTTTAGTACTATTGAAAAATAAAATTAAAAATGTACCATTCCATTTAAAAAATGCATGTGACGTCATCACTCGGAAACTAATCACGTCACAAGCATGCAAGGTAAGTCAGAATGAGCAAGATTAAGAATACTAGTTTACCTGTCTCGACGTTTTTGCAAAACATTATTGGTACTGAAATTATATAATTCATTCCTTAAGTACTTTCTATATTGTATTATATCTAAAGTTGTTTCGGAATGTTTAGCTAATTTTGAATTCTGTATAATGTGCATTATACAACAAGTACCTACTCGTAGAACGCTCGTATCGTAGTTTGATCATGGACACACCAAAAGTTCTTAAAAATAATTTGATAAAATTAAATTCAACGGTGGAAAATAATGCAAAACCCAGAAAGTTTCTTGACAATTTACAATCTTAAGAAATTTAAGAAATTCAAATATCTTGAAAGGAACGTTAAAATACTGTTTCTTGTTTGTTGTTTCATACCTGTTTGGCCTGATTCGATCAGTATCAATAGAATCAGAGTGCTATCCATGAGAAATGATGTAACATGTTGTTGCTGCTATATATCTACTCTTGATCAAATTGGAGATTCTTTAGGCATTTTTTCCATGTTTCACTTCTGAAGAAGTCTAAGAAAAGCGAGCAACACCCTGGAGGGGATTTATGAAGGTTCTTGTTATTTGTTTTCAATTTGAATATACTGAAGTCATTGTTCTGTAAGTATTGGCAATGTTAATTCGTCCTTTCTCAAGTAGTACAGAAAATTTGGGAAAGTCTTGGACGATCGTATGTCATAGCCGTTATCCATTTGATGTCTTTTTGTTCTGTCTGTATATTTTGATCGCTTTATGTTGTAAGCGTTTTTCTTACACTTTGTTGCTACTACAAGCAAAAACTGTCGATCACTAACGTTAACTTGGCTTTGTACGTACATACAAGTAGCTGACAGATTTTTAAGTAAATGCAAAAACGACGTTGTACTTTCTTTTACAGTTTCCTGCAACCAAATATAATTTCAAAATTCTTTTGGTAATCTACAAAGAAACCTACGACTTTGTTCTGAAATTGAAAAAATGCTGTTTCTTATATTTAGTTTCTCAATTCCGAATCTATACGCAGCCTGTTTGAGCTAAGTCCACCAGTGACAAGAACTTAAGGGTGGACAATTGGACATACGAGGTCTGTTCAAAAAGTATTGCAAATTTTGAATTTCCGCTGGTTACGTATATTCGATTTTCGATTTTTTTGTGGCGTTATGTTGGTACTCATGTCCCTCACTTATGCCGACAAGTTTGGCCATTTTGAATGTTCAGTTAATTTT
The DNA here is from genome assembly GCA_011009095.1 of Ignelater luminosus. NCBI lineage: Eukaryota > Metazoa > Arthropoda > Insecta > Coleoptera > Elateridae > Ignelater > Ignelater luminosus. The sequence goes on along the minus strand of VTPC01087972.1, from coordinate 20,209 downwards.
TGACAGCTGTTTTGCTTAGACGTGTTTTGGCTCGTCTTCAATTTTTGCCTATTCCAAAAAAATGGATCAAAGAATCTGTATCAAATTTTGTGTGAAAAACAAAATTAAGTGCGCGGATGCATTCCGAATGTTGACTGTGCCATATGGTGAAGCTACCTTGGACCGAAGCAACGAAGGGCCGAGAAGATGTGAACGACGAAGAGCGTGCCGGACGCCCGAGCACGTCAACAACAGACGAAAACATTGATGAAGTGAAGAAAATAGTATTGGCCAATCGTCGAATCACCGTTAGAGAAGTTGCTGAGGACCTAAACATATCGATTGGCTCGTGCCATTCGATTATTTTAAATGATTTGGGCATGAGACGGGTCGCCTCGAAATTCGTACCAAAATTGCTCAATTTCGACTAAAAACAGCATCGCATTAACATTGCTAAGGAGCTGTTGGACTCTGTCCGCGACGACCCAAATTTGCTCCAGAGGGTCATAACTGGTGACAAATCATGGGTTTATGGTTATGATGTGGAAACCAAAGCTCAATCATCCCAATGGAAGCTGCCGCACGAGCCAAGACCGAAAAAAGCGCGCTAAGTTCGGTCTATTGTGAAGGTTTTGCTTACAGTTTTCTTCGATTTCAGGGGCGTGGTGCATCATGAGTTCTTGCCACAGGGTAGAACGGTCAATAAGGAATATTACCTGCAAGTTATGCGCAATTTGCGCGAAGCAATCCGCCAGAAACGCCCGGATTTGTGGAAGAACAAAAATTGGCTTTTGCACCATGATAACGTCCCTGCTCACACATCGTTGCTTGTGCGCGGATTTCTGGCCAAAAACAACACACTAATGATGCCGCAGCCACCGTATTCCCCAGACCTGGCCCCCTGTGACTTTTTCTTGTTCCCGAAACTAAAGAGACCCATGAAAGGACGACGCTACGCTACGATTGAGGAGATAAAGACGGTATCAAAGAAGGAGCTGAACAAGATCACAAAAAATGATTTTTTGAAGTGCTTCGAGGATTGGAAAAAACGTTGGCACAAGTGTATAATATCTGATGGGGATTACTTTGAAGGGGACAAAATAGATATTCATGAATAAATAAATAATTTTTGAAAAAAACACAAAATTCGCGATACTTTTTGAACAGACCTCGTAAGTACCGTCCTCGACCAACGGCAAATACTTTACGAAAAATTGAATTTGTTTTGGTTTTTTTAAATAGAAAGTAGTTTTGTCTTTAAAAAGGAAATGTTACCTCCGAAACATTAACCCTTTTATAAATACATTTAGAAGATAATTTTGATATTTTATGACGATTAACATGTAATAAAGAAATATAGAATTCATTTGTTTCATGACATTCTGCATTTTAGTAACAAGCAGACGTAATTCTTGTGAAGGCATGTACCATAGCACGAACCATAAAGATGGACATTTTGAGTTCATATTTGAGACTTAGTTCTTAGACATTGTTGTATAATGTATAGGATTTTGCCATCAGATTTGCTTTTAGAAATTGCTGACATGCTTTTTTAAAAATCCGTAAAATGTTGATCGTAATAATCACGTAATATAAACATATTACAGTTTTCAATAGCTACTATAAAAAAGATTATACGTATAAAAAATCAAATTTGTTCATATCTGTAATTATTTACAGCGCGGCGCACTATATAAGAATTAATTCTGGAAGGTTGCACTAAGAAAAGATATTTTAGATTATAGAACCATCTACGCATGATATCAAAAAGCTGTGTAGAATGAACCCAAATAATAAACGAACTAAAAAAACCGTCGTTTCTATTAATAGCTGATTTTGTTGACAGATCTCAAAAAATAACAATAGGCAAAGCAAAGACATACCTAAATAGTCGTAGTTAATTTGATATATGCTTTTAAAAGGTCGTTTGTTGTGATGCTCATTGTGCTAGAGATAATGCACTTTATAGGATGACAATTGAAATCCAGTGATGCGTAAGGCCCGGTGCACAGTGCTATAAAATAAACCGCAAAGAACAAAACCATAGATTTATGCTTCTTCCAGTTGCAGAAACTTAAAAGGGGAGTGTATTTTATGATACGGTTCGTATTAATTACGAAATAAAAATGAATTCGATTATTCATCAGTACAATAAATATCTCGATAAATAAATAAACGAATGCAAAAAGAAAAGTTAAATTGAACATTTTAAATTTTTTAAGCTGCTCAACCCGTACATTAGTCTGATTCAGTATATCCGGCAAAAATAAAACAATTAGGTGGAAATCGATAGAAGTATGACAGTCCAGCCAGTTTGTAACGTGACATGCTGTATCCTGTGTAAAATCTAGATAGAGGATAGACATTTATTCCGGTAACTCATGCATTTTTTATTGTTGTTGTGGCTAGTGAACTCCAGTTACATTTCAAATAATTAGGTTAGCTTGTTTCTAACTTATTTTAACTTAGCAATCCACAATACAAAATTGAAGTTTCCGTACTTTTTCTTTAAAAATTCATAGAATTTGAATTTGAATAATTCTGTACATTCTAATTTAATAAACAATTATTATAAATAAGAAAATATCATACAAAATATATGCCAGCAAAAAATGCTTGCGAATTATGAAAAAAAGCGTTCCCAGTGGTATAACGGTAAAAAGGTAGAGATAAATACTGCAGTTATTCTGAAAGGACTACAGCGAACTTTATTACATTATCTTGCTGTGGATTATAGGCTAACAAGAACTCTTTTAATAATTTTTATTTCATTATTAGTTTTATTCGTTTTCCTTTCGTTTTAAGGAAAAACACTATAAATCTCATTAGTTGCTATTGGGTCAGTTTATTGTTGTATGTCAGTAGTAGTTTTAGAGTTCCTGTTAGGTAGGTAACCTGACTGCAAGAATGTTTACAATAAACTAATTAATAAATATGCAGTACTAAATTCTAACAAAATACTAAAAAATTATTAAATATCATTGTTTCTACAAGATAAACTTTTACACACTGATACTACTAATAAAACAGATCCGTGTTACTGAGGCACATACCAGTGCCTTGCCAACCTGAAAGGTTTAACTGGCATTAATGCTACGTTTATAAATTCCTTCTTTCTTCTGTTGCTTTATTATGTTTCGTGATACCGAAAGTTCCTATTGTACTATCATTGTATACAAAGATTTAAAATTCATAACAATTGTGTTCTGTGCTCTTTTAGGGTTAATGCATAATTTATTAGATTACACATTATATTTGTATCTGAGGAAACTACTGACTATATCATCCTAATTTTGTAGTTATACCTGGAAAAGTTGTTGATTTAACCATGAAAAGAACCTTAATGACATACATAATATATTACCTGCTGATTTTTTACGGAAAAATATTAATTTTTAAGTAATGCTACTTACCGTGTTTTTTGAAAGTTTCTTGAGTACTAAAGTTACCCACGGTGAGCAATAAATAGTTACAAGAAGGAATTTCGGTAGAATCTTATTTTCAAAATGAATTTGTATCAATAGAACTTAAATAAATAGTGAAACAATCAGAAGTGTTTATTCTCTGAAAAGTTATTTTCGATTCATCCCTTTTTAGCTGTGCAAGCTGGATCTTCATCATTGTCGGATAATCTTTAGGTGTTGTGTTAGTGCTTAGCATATATAAACATACAGACACCTAACTTATCTAATACAACCTTTATCTTTCTTCTTTTACTTCACGTTCATTTAGGCGTCTTTGTTTAAGTCATAAATATTAATTTTCTTTTGTAAAAAGTCTATTTCTTGGAAAACCTTATCAAAAAGAAATTTTATGGTTGAATTCACTTGAGAATTTTTTAACGGCTTTTTTAATTTTTTTTTTGTCGTTTTCTTTTTGTCGATTCTGTAACTTTTACAACTTCTAAGGTTTGTTTCGCACTTTAAAGCTGCCATGAAAATCGTAAAACTTATTTCATCTTTCTTTCTATGTTCCCATGAATAGAATCCGCAGTCATACCAAGTCATAACGAAGTGCTTTGACATTGATGCCTTCAACGCTAACTAATGCGTTTACAGTTATAGTAAGGGATGTAGATAAAACCCAGTTTTAATTTTGAATTGTGCAGTTATCGGCCCAAAAAGTAAAATCGCTATCGTCACGCTCTTATGACGGCCGAAATGGAATCCACTAGTTCTGAGGAGCACAAAAGCTATTATATTTTGAGTTTTTCTTTAAACAGACGGGTGTTTGGTAAAACAAACATCAATAGCAGTTAATTGCTGAATTAATATTACTTTTTAGTAGTCCATGGAATACTTTTACTACAGGATAAATAGACTAATATTAACTAAAATTTCCTAAAACAAACTATAAAGCCAAAAATTGATAAATTACATATATTCAGTGCGCTGAATACGAATAACTAGTGTTGCTGGAGGTTTAGGTGATGGAATGCCTGCACAAGCAAATGATATTGAGCGCGTCGTTGATATGGTATTTAGGACAAGCGTCCACGGACAAGGCTTTAATTCATGATTTTCAAAACAACTTGTATTTTAGACGCTTTTTATGTTTATTGATTTGCTGTAACCTCCAAGATAGCATAAGTCATAACATAACTTAAACAACACGTTATACATATACAATACAATACCAAAGGCTAGTCCATATTGCCGCCTTGTACACGTGATTGTAAGATCAAATCTGAGAGGTTGCTATTGTTACATTTATAAATTGTTAGATAGTCAACATAAAGCATAAAATTACAGCTTTTGAAATATGTTTTATATTGTCTACATACAAAACAAAAAGAATAGATTCCAAATGGGAACCTTGAGGTACACCATTTTTACTGCAATCCATCTCAATTTATGGTTATTAATTATAACGTGTTGCTTTCTACCGTTAAGATAAGACGTAATCCAGGAAAGCCTTGCTCAGGTCTGTATACATAAACGCACTCAACATTATATCCAAGTTCAAGCTTTGCTAAAACGTAACTGGTAAAAAGTAATCAGAGGTAGATATAGGTCTACTATTACAAAATCCATGCTGTTCATCAATAATAATCCATGTACCAGATGAGTAAAGTTTTTTATACTCAAATATTTTAGGAATGGTTGATGTAATTCTTGAAGTGATTTAGTTAAAACATCAATACAACATTTAGGGAATATTGCTGGTAGACTATCAGGATGCAGGATTACATTCGGAATCTAAATTATTTAATTTTATAAGGACATGGTCTGTAGATATCAATAACGTCATTTACATAAATATTTGTTTCATGTTTCACTGATATATTTAATTGTCATGGCCATGGTAAACACTCAAAATTATTTGCAAACAGATAGAAAATAGTTTGTGTGTAGTACTATTGTAAAACACAGTTATTGGTATTCGATGATCAGTTTTTTTATTTTGCTCAATATGCACAAAATTCAGTTCGTCTTTAATCATTCCAGATGTTAAATATTTAAAGTGCAAAAAATTTTACTATAATTTAGGAAATCTCAGCTAGGGTTCTCAAATGTTAATTTGATATATTGAACATCGTGGTGCTGAGGGTAACTGTCTTAAGATATACAGCTGCGGTTCACTAATGAACATGCACAAATTCAGTTTGCCTTAAATATTCATAATGTTAAATAAACTCTAAGGAATCTTTATGCAACTGATGCAATATCAGCTGGAGTTATCGAATTTGACATATTAAACTTCACAGCGCTGAGTTCAACTGTCTAACAGAGAGAAACCCAAATCACAGATTTTTAAGATTTTTCCTAATATACATAAACTCGCTTGGTGTTAAACATCCATGATGTTAAATAGGTGTGAGAAATCTTAAAATAACTGATGCAATCTTAAGTGTCGTTTTCGAACAGTTAATTATACATATTGAACTTACTGTCAATGGAAGCACTAGCAAGCACAGTCTTTCATTTGTATTTTATTACAGTAAAGTGGATTCTTTCCATTAAATTTACAGTCAGCTTGAATTCCTGATATGATTTATAAAAAACATTTTTAAGTCGGCGCGGTGTTGCGTTTACGATATGTTAGTTTTGCTCAGAAATGTAATGGTAACTCTGACATGTTTCACGTCTAAACACAGGTTTAGCATAAACTTTTTTTATTATTTTTCAACATAGTTCCTTCGAGTGCTACACATTTAGTCCAACGACTTTCCAATTTCTTCGAGCCGTCTGAAAAATGTTCTTTTGGCAACTCGTCAAAATGGGTCTCCGTTGTAGCAATAACCTCTTCATTTGACGTGAATTTTTTTCCTGCGAGTGATTTTTTTAAATTCGGAAACAAACTGAAGTTAACAGTCACATAGTGACATAAAAACTTGATTGGATTACGTTGAAAAATGGCCAAACGTTGATTTGAAAGTTGAACACAAATTCTCATTTGGTCTACTAAGAGTGATCGCGGCACCCATCTTATCGATACCCTTTTCATATGCAAATGTTTGTGTAAAATATTGTGTACCCGTTCGATTGTAATGCCTACAGCATCAACTACCTCGTGCACTTTCAAAAATCGATCAGCCATTACCATATCATGGATTTTGTCAACGATTTCCTTAGTAGTGACCGTTTGTGAGGGTCCGGGACGTTTACCATCATCAGTGCTCATATGGTCAGTTTTAAATGAATTAAACCACTTGGAAACCATTCCATGCGATAGAGTCGATTCATCGTAATATTTCCGTAACTTCTCCTCAGTTTCTTTGACTGTTTTTTTACGTAAAAAATAATGTTCAATTAAAACACGAAATTCAGGTTTTTCCATATTTACGAAATAATACAAACTTGATTGATTTCTATTACTGGCAAATGTATACCATTTTACAGATTGGCATGAAATTCGGAGGTTGAGCCTCTAAAAGGTTGGTGTATATGCTATGTTTTCGATTTACCGATATCAGCGCCATATAGCGAAAAGTCCCGCTTCCGCCAAACAGCCCTTATATCTTTTTTGCAAATCTAAGTATGGTACCAAAATTTTAAAAAGTTTACAGCCAAAAAGTTACAAAGAAAAATCCAAGTGGTCTGGAATGCATTAGTTAAAATGATAATAAAAGACTGACGGGTTATACAGAAAGATGATAAACACGAGCATGCAAAATTTGAACAAAATTGAAGTTTTTAAAACATTGTAAAAAGTCGGATTCTAAGGGTGTCCCTCTAATTCCTGAATATTGGAAATATCAAAAAATCGAAAAATACAAGTCTGTTAATTTTTTCTCAAACACAGCTTCTCAGTTTGGCAACTGAATCTAAAAAAACTCTGTATGCACCGTGTACTTCCACTTTTAATTCGAAATGCAGAGTTTTAAAGAAATTTGCGCATCCATTTTAGAGATTCCCAAACAATACAATAACAAATGAAATAAACACAAGAAGATTTCTAAATAGAAATGCACTTGTACGTACATGTCTTTCCAGGCTGTCAGGAGTATATGGTTTCATTTTTGCAACTGTTTTGATTACGGCTGTTTGTATACAGAAGACGTCAAAGGACGTGCGATTGTTCACAATGCTTCTGTTCGTAGTGGTTTAGAATAAAATTGTTATTTTAATTTGTAAAACAAATTTCTTTCAAATTATTGTTAACACTTATACTCACAAGAACCTGTCACAGAATGTATGATTTTATTTTTCAGCTCTAAAGCAAAATCATTCTCCTTGTTGATTAGAGAATAAGAATCAGTTTCGTGAGGAAAAGCAGCATCCTCAGAATATGAAGGCGGTACCAATTCATGTTTGTAGTTAACATTTGTTTGTTATAACAACGCACTTGTTTTTCATGATGACGCTTATTCATTAAACTATTCTTCCTGCAATCTAAGATTATCCTGATTTTGGTATAATTAACCACACGTTATCTTTCAGTTTTTCTCAAATAGCAAGCAATTTATAAAAATTCATCTTTCTATTAAAACTTTTATAAAAGCCATGAATCTTTCTTTATGAACATTTTCGTAATGTACCAATACTTATTGACTATGGTTGCTTTAACATTAAATTGCATGAGTGAAATGAATCTTCGTTCTACTAAAAAAAATACATGTATTTAACGACGTAATCTCATACAACTTTCAATATTCAAAGTAGGTACGTTTATTTCTTATCAGCAATTTTATTGTTACAGTCGGTGGCTTTATTTGAATGATTGCTGCGGCTATATCATAGATGGGCAACCAGACCCTTGGTCTCTCGCAGACCACATAAGCTTTCAACCGGAGCTACCTTGAGAATTACGACCACTGCGAAATACAACGCAACTTTAGAGCAAGCCGCAATATCCGATGTTGATGCGGTCACTTCGTTATCAAAAAATGCTTTAATAAATTTAATCCAAATTTAATTTTACAAGTAGCCCTGCTATTAGGTCATCGTGGGGATCAAATTGTACAAGTTACAATACTTCCGTCATTAAAGGTATTATATAAATCGCCGACATACACGAATGTGTTTTTATTACTGCTAATTGAAAATTTATCTTTACAACCTACGTATATAGTTATAAATTGATACTCTGTGATATGTCGTTTTTAAAAGCTTTAGCCGGGCCCGATTTGAGCTTTGGTTGCGGCTATACCGTATTTAATTCACGCGATTCATAACGCAATAAAAAACAAGAGCCCACAATTTGTGTTAAATAATTTATTTTTATTCAGTCACTGAATTTGTTATTAGATTTCTTATTAAGATATAATAAGCAAATCGTAAAGTGGATCATTAACTACATGACAAAAAGGTTTTTGCAAAAGTGATATTTGTCTCTTATAAAAAACTATTTACTCGCAAACTGGAACAACTTAAAAAGTAATTCAAGTTGTATAGTGGATAATATAATGTAAAGAAATACTCTCAAATAGGGCAAGAAAGAAAAAACACTTTTTGTTGCTCAATAAAGGAACGAACTCTCATAATAACGTAAATGTATGTGCATGAAAAGAGACCTGAGACTTCCAATCTTTTCGATATTCTAATACATACACCCACCATCCCTACTAAATGGCAAACGAAGTATTTTTACATGTTAGTAAATCCGATATGCATGGTGAATTAGGAACCACAACCCACGTTGTACGGTAAGCTCTATTTTTTCCTTTGTTGAAATTAACAAAAAAATCTTTTCATTTTAGATGTTTGTTTAGGCTTTTATGTTTAGTGCTTATGCGACTCGTGAGGAGAAAATGTAATAAAAAAAGTAAATTGCTTTTAATCTTTTCCGAATAAACCACAAATATTTTACGTATATATGTTCGTTCAGAAATTCCTATTTAAAAGCAGCTTTTGATAAACTAATTCTATTACGATTAATATTGGTAACGAGTCAGCCATGAAGTACTATAAAGCCCTAAAAGGACAGCTGTGTTTTGAAGCTATTGAAACCAACACGGGTGACATATTTGAAGATAGACATCCTTAAATCTCTATTTAGTATTATGTGACACGGCTCAATTGTTTGGAAAGCACTATTAAACGTGGACCACCTTGGTTACACACAAAAGTTCCTGACACGCCCTCGTTTTAAACTACAAAATGGTTTTTAAAATAGAAAAGTTATTAACCTATAACACATCATTTATCAACGGTAAAATATCTATGGAAAAGGTTATTATAAGCTATATTTATACATACTTGAAGTTATATTTGCTAATGTATTTACGCTTTTTGTTGTTAGATAAAATGTTGTTGATACGTACAGAAATCATTCCCTTCCAGTTTAACAAACAGAAGCAAACTCCGAACGTTATCATAATAACAACCATTTTCATATTATTATCTAGTTAATTTACGCTTTGGAAATAATTTTGAGTCTACGGGGGATTTAACCAATCCAAGGCCTACAGCTAAGAAGGAAACTACGCATTCTAATTTGTGAACTACTACTTCAACGCGATATCTTTCATATTAAACTCTTTTTTAAGTTATAACTTTACCAGAGAGATAAATTCCATGAGTGACAGTAATAGATAACAGAAAGCTCAAATTCTATGCCAGGGAAAATAAAAATCGTAAAATAAATATTTCTTTATAACAAACTTTAACGAAGATTATTAATAGCGTATAATACTAATATCAAAAAAATTTAATAATTTTCCTATATTTTAAAGCTTTTTGTTTGGCTCGGGGGTAAGATTTCAAGCTTGATACAACAAATTGAATCTCGGTTTTTGTTGATCCCAAATTTTGTTATGAAGGATATATACAGGGTGCCTCCAGATAAGATTTAGAATAGGTGTAATGGATACAAAATTTCAAGATACAAAAATAAATCATTCTTTATAAAAGTTTTTGCTTACTTCAAAAGTAACTTTTATAGAGTTAAAAATTCAAAATTTCATACGGAGTGTTCAGTAACTAACTTTTATGTATAAACCAAAATACAAATTAAACAACATCTCAAATGAAATAATCTACTATTGCGTCTCAATTAGTCCACTATCTATTCCTTGACGCAATTCCAGCCTTCTTCTCAACTCGAGGAAAACTTGATGTAACTCTTCCGGTCGAATTTCATTAACAGCCTCCCTAATAGCATTTTCAATCTTTTCAAATCATCTCCAAATTTTGGTCTGTAGATCTTTTCTTTTAATAAGACAGATTTAAAATGAAGTATTGCTTTTATTT
>VTPC01087963.1:0-13404 GCA_011009095.1 Ignelater luminosus | reverse complement strand
ATTGCATATAAACTTGGTGCTATCTTGAAATTCGCATTGTGGAAATAGGAGCAATGGTAAATGTAGATGCAAATTTTATAGTGCTATACATAGCATTTATTTTGGTGTAATTGCTACGAAAGTAAAATTTGAGATAAGAAGGAAAACTCTTTTCCAGGGAGATTTTAAGTAGTAATGAAGAAACTGATAAAAATAATAAGTTTTTTTAAGAAAGTGCAGTAAAAATTTTAAATTAAAAATTGGGAGGCTAGTCAGGATATTTAATTTAAAAACATGGTTTAACACAGTGGTACTCAACGTGATTAATTCGATACAATTTATAGAAACCTTAGCAAAAATATATAGAACTTTGCAAACAGTATTCATGAGATTTACTACTTACCTGTAGAAATATGTAAACATACACGTAGCATAATAAAATTTAGTAACGACGACAATTTCACTTACGTCATTCATTCTAACAATTATACTCTGCAAAGAAATTTCTATAATTAATTTATTCTGGCTAGTTGGAGCTTGTAATTTAATTTTTAAGCAGATTAAATCTTCAGTTCAATTAGAGCTATAATTGAATTGAAATTTAAATCAGTTACTCATCGATGTCATTACATTTATTGCACTTCTTTCTACAGAACTGCAAATTAATGTAGGTATTGCCTCATTTAAAGATAATTTTATTTAGCAAAACCTACTAATCAGGAATTTAGCAATTTATTATGTTTGCCATTTCCATTCTGATTTCATCAACTTAAATTTCGTTCTTGTTTTGTTTGTGAACCTGAAAACGCAATCTAGTCAAATGCTTAATTAGATTTTATAACAAACTGAATTATTTATAAATAAAATGAATTTTTAGCTTGAATCTAGTTACACGAAGTTAATGTACCTTGACTGAAAACCCTTCGGAAATAATCAAATAATGAGTAGAATCAACCCACACATTCTCGACTATCCAGGCCAAAAATACTTTAACGATTAAGCTAGCAAACTCTTCCCTAAGAAAAAGCTGAAATCTCTACAGAATGTTTCATTGAGAATCTTGATAGCTCCAGGAGCTAATGAAGCCTGGAAAAATAAGTGTACTGTTATATAAACTTTCAAAGGACATGCACGAAGTCTACATCATCGATTTTTTTTTGAAACCCGATATATAAATAGTACAGGTAAAAACATTAAACAAGCATTTTTTTGTATCAGCTGAGCTCGACGTTGGGGGGTGAAGCCACCCTTAAAGATTCTTATTTAAAGCTCTGTAACTCTCAAACGGTATTAAATATCTAGATGGTTCGACTAGCAAAATTTCGTAGCTTTTTATCTCTTATCGTGTGGTACAAAGATATTTTTAGTTTACGTTCATCATGCTGATGAATTAAAACTAACTGCCTTTTTTTATACTTTTTATTTTTTCTTGCTGGTTTTCTTTGAGGTCACTTACTATGTAATTTTAAGAATTGGGTGTATTATATTTTTTAAAACTTGCCATTTCAGGAATTTTTATTTTTGTTTTTAATACAAAATATGATGCAGATTGTTGCTTTTGATTATTTCTCCCGGAATTTAGAAATCGTCTGCTAAAATCAAAATAAGTTAGTTCTGATAGTCAAGCTGTAAAATATACAAACACATGTTGCTGTTATATTACGAGCCAGTTCGGACAATTTGACCCCGGTGCTCATTCTTCCCATAGAATGATAGGTACCAGTTCGTTGATTTAGAAAACTGTCATTGACATATTTCTTATACAAAAAGTACCAAGAGGGTTTTCGTTTACGTTCATTCTCAACCCCCATCTCCCGAAACCCACTCCTTTTTTTTATTTTTTCTTGCTGATTTCTTTTGAGGTTACTTGCTATGTAATTTTAGAAATTATATGTATTTTGTTTTTTTGATATTCGCGTTCGTTTGACGAGAATAGATTTTCTAAGATTTGCTCTTTCCACGAATTTTTGTTTGTTAAGGATGAAAAAGAAACAAATCAAAACAGATATATACAGCCTTAACTTGAATTTCCAGTTTTCTAAATCAATCAATCTCTGGGTTGTGCAAAAAATAAAAGCATAAAAAGGGGGTGGGTTTCAGGTGATGGGGGTGAACGTAAACAAAAATTATTTTGTATTCTTTGTATAAAAAATATAAATTAATGCCAGTTTTCTAAATCAATGCACTGGTGTCTATCATTCTATAGATAGGATGAGCACCGGGGTCAAATTGTCTGAATGGGCTAGTATAGTATAACAGTATAATGCGTTCTTATATTTTATAACTTGACTATCAGAACTAACTTATTGTCTACGATCTGCATCATATTTTACAATAAAAACGTGAAATCTCTTTGTACCACATGGTAGGGGATAAAAAACTATGAAATTTTGCTATTTGACCCATCTTGATATTTACTACCGTTAGGAGTTACAGGGCTTTAAATAAGATTTATCGAATTTTCAAGGATTGATTTTACTCCCTAAACATCGAGCTCAGTCGAAAAAAAATACGCGTTTAATGTTTTGAGTTTTACTACTTGTATACCACTTCGTGCATTTCCCTCATTAGATACTAATATCAAGAAACGTTTAGTTTTCAATATACAGTGTGTTGAAGTTCCACGAAAAGATTATTTCTACAATATCTCCATAATATTGTAAGCTGTTGAGTTAAAGTTCCCTGCATGGTTGTTATACGAAAGTCTACCTTTCTACCATCTTTTACGGTTTTTGCTATGAACGGAAATCTAAAGGACAGTCACACTTCTGCAAAAAAGTATGTTGTGCCACCGAAAGATTTATTTATTTTGAAGTTTCTGAAATCTACCCTTAATTTAGCAAAAACAAGTTACCGTTGTTTTTTTTGCAAAATGCGTCGTTTTTGAGCAAAACCATTCTTACACTGGCTCTTTGGTTTACAATTTCTTCCCAAGATTTTGGAACAGCATCTACGTGACAATATTAGGTATGCCACTGGACATATTCCATTATTTAATACACGATGTGCAGAAAATCTTACAGAACAAAATTACAAAACAGGCATTTTATTTATTCGTCATGCATCAAAGTAGTTAAAAACGACACGTTAAGATATTGCAACTACTATTAAAAATTGTTAATCGGAAATATAAATATCATTTATTATCCCAGTTTAAGTATCTGAACCATGCGTAACGCAGATAAGCAAGAAAAACTTTACTGATGCTAGTTTCTAAAGTTGGTCAGTTAGAAACTGGAAGAGATAAAACTAGTTCAATGCTATAATTCCCAGAAAATGTTGAATAAGAAATCTCAAAGTCAATCACATTATACCAAAATCTCAACGTTAAACAACACTTAGGACGTGTAAGGCATCTTTTCTTGAGAATCATTAATGGGACAAAAAAAAGTTACAAACACTCCTATGTCTTAATGAGAAGTAGGTAAATGCTACTGTTGATGATTGACACATTTATGAATAATTACAGTTCTTTCTAATCGTCAAAAACTAAAGCATTTATACATTTAATATTCATCAAAACACGCATGAGAAAATATTATGGTTTCTATTTTTTAATGTTTGGATTTCGAAGATATACCTTTAGTGTGCTTCGTTTTCCACTGCAGACAATCACGCTTGTAGACTAGTCTAAACGTAGGTCATTTCCAACCCGTAATATTTCACTGCAACCAGATGGAATTAGCAGAAGCAAGAGTTGGCCATGTAAAATGTCAAGCAAACATTGAGTGGGTGTCAGTCAAGCGTAGTTTTAAAAAAGTGAAAAAAATATTCGAGTAGCAAGAGTTCTTGCCATTAAGCACGTGTGAACAGTCTTTTATGTTTTTTATTGGTGAGAATCCTATAATATTGTTTTAGAATTTTCCGGGAGAACACGTTTTGAGGTATAAATTATGTAGACTATTGTATTGGTTCCCATATTGCAATATTGACTGTTTTACTTACTTATAAGTCGATTATCGATTATTGCTCTGGTATTAAAAATATGTACGCAGTCATTATGCTGTTTGCTACATAAACAACACCTGAATGCTACAAAATTATCTCGTGACTAAAAGGAGTGTTGAATTTCATAGTTCTATAGATAAGGGATCTTGCTAAATTTTTTGATTTAGAACTGGCCATTCTATGCTAGAGGACATCCATTGAATGTAAAAATGTCATTTTCAGGTGCAAATAAAATAAAAATTAATTAGTGGGAATTTCACAATAATGAAGTTGACGTAATTAGAGCAGTGGTGTAAATTAGAGTTGCATTATGTCGGTGTGCAAAGAGTACTATCGCGGCAAAGAAAACCGAGGCACACTTGTCTGACGATACGTCGGTTTTAACAAAACTTTTTAAATATCTTTTAAAATAACTTTATCATTAAATAGCAAAGTAACTGAATTAAACTGTAGCATAAGGTCCACTCTGGTATATATCCGCAAGTATTTTTTTTTTTTGAAGAAATATTTTATTAATTAATTCTTGAACTTAGGTATTCTTATATGAATGAAAAACCAGATCTTTTCGAACATACTTTGCACTAGTAAATAAACGCTCCTTTGGAAGCACAAACAAAATGATCTGTAATTTAGAAAAATGTCTGTGGTGGTGGACGTTAAGTAGGTTTGTGCTAAGAAACGTCAAAAATTGTAAAGGCCTACAATTGAAAATTTTTTTCTTGCTGATTATAATCTGACATTTGTTTTTACCTAATGTTGGCACGGTGATTTCAAACATCAAATCAAATTATCCCTATTACGCCAGGTTTCTCGGCTGTGCTCTATTTTTGTTTTGCACATTTGAAGATTCTTGGAAGTCTTTAAGTCTTTAATACATTAAGATACTTAAATTGTTAGGATTTAGGACTTTCTAAATACCTTTAGGTCATTAGCATAATGTGTATATAATGACACTGATTCGATAATACCTACTTAAGTTCTTCTCTTAAAAGCAAATAGCAATGATTGGTAAGTTGCGCGTGTGTCAGTAGTGAGCTTTTAGCCGGTCGTGTAATTTTTATTCGTTGGCTTTCTACACATTTTAATCGCAGTAAAGAGAATATATATGTAGATGATGTCTACTACTTGAAAATGTGTAAACAGTGCTGATTCTCTCTGCTATGTTTGTGGAAGCTTTATTGTTCCCTGTCAAAAGACAAACATCAGTGATTTAGTGAACAAGTTATACTTGGCTTATTTTGGCGTGAAACTTAGAGATCAAGACAAGTTGTGGGCTCCTCATGAAGGTTTTGGCATTCCAATGATCTGGCGTGAACCTAAAAACCATGTCGATGGCTGTTATTTTTGTTTAGTTTAGGTTTCGGGTTATAATAAGAAAAATAAGAACAAAATTGTGTATCCAAGTTTTGACTCCGCTGTTCCACCAGTGTCTCATTCCGAGAAAATACCTGTGCCAGTTTTTAAAAAGCTTGAGGATGAGGCCGATCAGGATATGCCAGACGTTCTTGAAAAGTAACACCTGGATGTTAATTTTGACAATAAAGATCTAATTTTCAAGTCTGGACTTCAACGTTTTACTCAAGCGGAATTGAACGACCTAGTAAGAAATTTGGGTCTATCAAAGGAATTATCGGAACTGCTAGCATCCAGATTAAATGGAACAAACCTACTGAAGAAAGGTAGGAAGATAACTTTTTAACGTAGCAGGGAAAGTGATTTTGTACAATATTTTAAACACGAGTGTGGGTTTGTTTATTGTAATAATGTGCCAGGTTTGCTAAGTAAAATGGGAGTTAAACAATATCACACAAATCAGCGTTTATTTATAGACAGTTCAAGCAGAAGTCTCAAGTGTGTCTTGCTACACAATGAGACTGTGTATGGTTCAATTCCTATTGGTTATTCAGTCCATTTCAGAGAAACATACGAAGACATTAAAAATATTTTGGATTTTTTAAAATATAGCGAGCACAACTGGATCATCTGCGAGGATTTCAAAATGGTAAATTTTCTACTTGAATCTTAAAGAGGATACATAAAGTTCCCGTGTTTTATCTGCCTCTGGGATAGTCGAGCAAGAAACCAGCACTGGAGTCAAAAACATTGGCCTCTTAGAATGTCCTTAGACGTTGGAGAAAATAATGTTATAAACCAACCATTAGTGGACAGAGAAAAAAAAATCATTTTGCCACCTGTCCATATCAAAATAGGTCTTATGAAGCAATACGTTAAAGCTTCGGATTTACAATTACGAAAAAATTAAAGCCGGAGTTTTCGGTGGATTGCTAATTAGAACTTTAATGAGAGACACAATTTCATCAACACTATGTATGAAATTGAGAAAAAGGCCTGGACTTCGTTTACGATGGTTGCCAACAATTTTCTTGGAAACAAAACAGTGGGCAATTATAAAGATTTCGTGGAAACAATGCTTGAAAATTTTCACCGTCTAGATTGCAACATGAGCATAAAGTTTCATTTTCTAAATAGTCACCTTGACAGATTTTCCGAGAATTTAGGTGCCCTAACGATGAGCAGGGTAAAAGATTTCAGTAAGATTTAAAAACTATGGAAGATCGATACCAAGGACGATGGGACACTCATATGATGACCGACTATTGTTGATATATTCAAAGGGATTGCCAAAACAGACAATACAAGAGAAAGTGCTACAAGCGGAAATTTACTCCCTGAAATGAAAAGGAAATCTTGCTGTTGAGCTGAAAAAAGCGATCAAAGTCAAATTATCAAATTTTAGATTTTAATCTTAGATGTTTCTAGTAGAAAAACTATATTCACGTGAATGGACGTGACCGTGATTCAAACGAAACAGGCCATGCAGGGTCACGTAGTTCACCATGAGTCAATGATCATGGCGAGTCGCTCCAAAATTGAGTTAAAATATTGCTTACAATTTTACATACGCCCACTACAATTAGACATGAAGAAAAATTGTAAACAGCGAAGAAATAATGGAAGATACTAAATAATTTCTTGAAGTCCAATCTACTGCGCAGGTAATCTGACTTGCGAAAATGTAGAGACCCAAGAAGATCAAGTCACCCATGACTTTGTGACTTATAGAATGCGAGAATCTCGTGACACGCGGAATCACTATTTGGCATGCCAACGTGAGTGGGTTGTAAATGACATGCAAAACTTTAAAGCTGTTATTATCAAAACTATGACTTTACGAACTGCATTTTCAAAACGCTGTATCTTGCTGAATTTTTAATAAATCGAGCAGCTCCTTTTTTAAATACTGTTTTTTAAGTCTATAAAATAAGATGCACTCAATAAATTAAAATTGATTTTTCCGGCTTAAAATACGCCAATAATGTAGAGTCTTCCCTACAAACAAAAAAATAATCATATTAGAAACAATCTACAAACTGTGTTATCCATTCTTCGTAAAGCATATTCGAGGAAATGTTAGTCTTCCTAGAACTCATCACCATAACTTAGGTATATTACAATCGATTGGAAATTTCATAAAATGAATGTTTTTCTGAAGTATTATACATTAACGTAAGTCTAGATATGACAAATTGAAGTAATAAGTATACTAATACATCCAGTACTAACATATTTTACAGTCTGTAAATGTTGACGTTAGTCTCATTTAATAATACTTTGTTTGCCAATACAGAAAGAACTAGTTTTATGGAGCGATGAATACGAGTAAAGCATTGTAATCAAGTTGCGTCTTTCCAACGCTAGAAAGAAATTTATCATTTAAGACTGGAAATGTCTGGTTTGAAACACCCAACTGTCTTTAATCATAAAATAAATGTACTATCTTTAGAAGAAAGAAATAAAATTTCACGTGTCCGTTTCTGAAGTTTCAGTAGATACTTATAATTGTATCGTTGAAATTTTTCCTCTGTGTTTTTGGTAATTATAAATTTATAACATGAAAAACACATAATAAATAAATTCACGTTTTAAATTTAATTCAATTTTACTGTTTAAGTTTACCTACAGAAGGCATTCCTTTTAATTCATTTTTGAATTTGTTCAGAATTTGAGAATATAGACCATAGGTAATTGAAATAAAGAAAAGGTAAATAAAGAACCTGAATGTAAAACTCATTACATTAAGCAGTACATTTCGGCTTCTTTTATCAAATTTTATACAAGATGAGCGTAGGAGAAAACGTCGTCGAGACGGTCTTATTAAGAAAATTTTATTTCAGAAAGGAAAGTACCACCTGTTTTAGGGTATGCTTTTATGGTATTTATGATGAATATATAATAGAAATGGATATTATATTTACAAACATTTATATTCTTTAAAATGTAAAATATATGCTGAAGTTGGATGAATGAAAGGAAATAAAATTATTTCAAGCCAATTGGTGAAGAACTAGTTATAGCTACAAACTCTCTAAAATAATACCACAAATTATCTAATTATTTCATTATTGTTTATCGCAACAATAAGGAGTTTAGAATCGAATCCACGGGACAAAAATGGAAAAAAGTAACAACACTAAGCCAAAGGTTTCTTAGACCTAGATGGGAATAAAGACTGCTGTTTTATCATGTCAGGGAGTAACTAGAGTTTTCGATCCCTTTAGCTAAATTTAAAATCTACAGAAACTCAAAATAAACGTGCCAAAACATGTGTCAAAAAGGCAAATTCAAAATCTGAGAACCCTCAGTTGAGGGAGCAGTAAAATAAAAAAAAGAAGCCAAATTATGGCTAAGCGATTAATGTAATACCACATATGATCTCAAGGAATCAATATCAAATGACCTAAAGTTTTTCCAAACCTAAAGAGTGCATATTGTTAGCGTAAGCAATAAACTGCAGCACATACCTTGACAAGAGGTCCACAACCTTTTATTTCCATTGTTGTGAGACGAAACTACGTCTTGACTTTAGGAGTATAATACAGGGATGAGCCAAAGCACTTGATGAAATTGAAATGAGAACTTCTGGCGCTGTAGTTTGAAAATACTGTCTCGCATGGTATCACATGATAGATTCCATCTCGGAGTTTAGTTTACCTTAAATTATAATAATCATCAATATATACTAACAAGGTTTAAAACGACTACTCAGAGAAAGTTTTGTAGACAGTTCTATCGACTATGCACTATCTTCTTATGTATTGTGTCAACAACAAAACTTTCTTCCCAAAGTTTAATATTCACAAAATGCCAAAGACGTCTAATCCTTTCTTAGGTCAGCTATTATTCTAAGACTACACTACAATGCAATAACCCTATCCTACTTATCCCTATAAATGACCCACAAGGCTGAAAGCATCAAGTCTAAATGAACTTGATTTACCTTTGGAGATTTAGAACCGTAAAGACAATGAGCACAGCAGAACTCTCTTTTAAATACGACAGCTAACAGAAGAAAACCTTGGTAGATTTGCTAACAATAAGTTTCACTTTGCAGAAATAATCAAAAGAGGCAACTTTGAAGCTCTTCAAAATAACATAAAAGCCATCGTGTTTAAATTAATTCTTTATTGCAATAAAGAAGGCTACAATAGGCCTCCCATAAGGTCTAGTTGTTCATTATACATTCTAAAAGGTTTTTGGAAGTAAAAGGTTCTTACAGCATTACTAGTTTTAGTATTTTATACCGCAACCAATATTAATTACATAATCCTTCCACAAAGGTCATCGATCTGTTAAGACACGATTGTAAATATTTCCTTCTAAGAAAGCGATACCATACTTAATATACTTTCAGTATGACTTAACAACAAGACCTTCTTTAGAGGAACTGAAAGACTGTATACCTTTAATTATATATTGGATGCGATGTAAATGCACACTATACATCAATCTAACAAGCAGAGAATTATAGCTCGAGGCAATACATTTACTTTGGTAAACAGGATAGTAAAAGCTGATCGAACCAATCTTAAGATCATGCAGACGGAATTAATTTTAATAACCAACGATAATAACTAAATTGTGCGTTGAAACATCTACATTTACTTAAGAATTCTAAGTGAGTTACCCTATTGCCATTTCTAGATATTTTTGGAATCTGGAACGCAATAAAAAGTAATATACTACCCTCGGAATGCCTTTTAAAGAAATGTTTTGTTGCTCTCCTTTTTAATTTCTAAGAAAGCAACAAAACCCTTTAAGTTAAAAATCCAGATTTAGTGTAAAACTCTAAAAAATAAATTAATTAACAAAATTCATTTCTTGGGTCGAGATATAGTAGACTGTCAGTTTAATCTAATCCCTTTTTAGTTAAAAGAATCAGAAAAACTGACGGAAAAGCTAGTAACGGTATAATGAAAGTAACGTTCTGTGTATTAAGTTCGTGGAAAAGCATTTTATCGCATCATTCTCAAATTTGTAAAGGAAACTTCTAAAGCATTATTTGCAGCATTGCTGTTAACAATCTTTTGGCTAGGTTTTTGAGTGTTACCATGGAGGAATTATTATAAGTAGAAGAACAAGTACAATATTTTAGATGTAACCCAAAAACGTACCACACAATAGGGAGCGATATATTTAACCATCCCTATAAGAGAGTACAAAAAGCTTAACGTATCTTTTCAAACCTAAAGCTACAGTTTACAGTAGATTAACTAAACGAGAAAAGACGACGAACGACCCGAGAGAACCAAACGACCCGATAGGGCGGGGAAACTCGAAGGGCCGACACGGACAAAAGGCCCGACAGCCCTGACAGGTTGGAGAGGCCCGACAGGCCCGCTAAGACCGAACTATCCGGCAGGTCCGATGGTGCTGACATAGGGCTGGACAGCCCAATAAATTTTTAAACTGAACCTAAACCCCAAGTTCTGAGCCGGACCGCACAAAGGCCCGACCAAGAAATCCAGCCCGTGTAGGCTTCTACGGTACAGTACAAAACAGTTCACACAAAAATAACTCCGTCTTGATCAGTAAGAAGAAAGTCACGATCCTGTACGAAACTCTTCCTCTTCGGTTCAGTATGAATATAATGCTTGTCTGGGTCAGTGCGAAAATAACGCTTGTGCGGTTCAGTACAAAAATAACCCGTCTGAATCAGTACGAAAACGATCTCGGTCGATTCATTTCGGATCAGTAGAAAGATAATGGCCCAAAAAGTCCAACTGACTCAATAAGCTCGACAGGACCGAAAAGTGCAATCCGACAGACCTGAAAGACCCGACGGTCCAACAGTCCTGAACAGCCCGAGAGGCCCGATTGGCCTGACACGTAGGTCCTTAAAGTCCGATAAGTTTTCAAAATAAAGCCCAAGTAAAAAACTCGATCCGTGTAGGTCTCTAGTGCATAATGTAACCTGTTCTATGTCGTTAGCACTTGAAATGAAGTAAACAAAACTGAGCGCACACCTCTTCTGTTGTAATAAAACAAAACAAAAGTAATATACGTATTTACTACGAAAATAAAAAATTATAATTTATAAAGGAAAAACCAAACAAAGCGTAATATGCCAGAACAATAACAATCAATTATACAAATCGATAATGAGATCGTTGACGACCATGCATATACGACACTACGTCATCCCCTTCAATTGAGACGCACGCCTCACTTTCTGTTCTTGTGCAACTACCGCATTGAAGTTTCACGAATTGCGGTAGCTCCAAGTATAAAGACAACCGTCTTTTACTTTTAGTTTGTGAGGTTTTTCCAATTTTTAACTTTTGCAAGTTGTTGATTTTTAGTAACATAGACAGCTTGCTATGATAAAAGAACAAATTAAAATTTTATTAATGTGCAAAAACAGTAAATAAATAAATGACCAAGAGAAAACGTCAAAGGTACGTTACAAATATGACGGTATAAATTAAGATAATACAGACGAATGATGATCCAAACATCATGTTAATAAGAAAGTTTCCCGCTGGCTGGGTTATTCCAAAGGTGACAGCGATAAGGTTTCTCTTTGATCGCTCTGTATAATAGTGTGTCACACTACTTTTTAGGTGCAAAGCTAGAATTTGAATCACAAGATGCAAGCCTTGTGATGCAAAAAGGTTAACGTGTCTCCATGCACTTTGAATGTCAATAACTCTGTAATTAAGAGAAACTCATTATAAGTGCTATTTGAAAAAAAATACTTGTCTGAGTGTTTGAATAATAAACGACTGTAGATCCGACAACCACGTCCTTAACGCGATAGTAATGCTAACCTCTTGTTTCAAAAATCGCCAGGACTGTATCCACAGTCGCTTTCGTTCGAATATACCCTATCGATTTGTCAGTATTATTTACACCCTGTATACAAAAGAACACCTTTGACGTAATTCTGTAACCTTCAAAACTTCTGCAAGATGTTATTCTACTATTTGCTTGGCGGCTATGACCAAAATGAATTCTTCTGTATTCATTATCTAACGTCCCATAGTATAGAAGTTTATGAATTCAGGTCTGTTCTTTTTCTATGATCAGTATCCACCTAACTATTCAGAGTAACAAAGGTAACAAATTATGATTACTGATGATTTCCAACAGTCTTTACTGGGTTTGACTGATTAGAGTGGACTCTTAATATGTTTATACCTTTATCAATATCTTTTTCTGTGGTCTCTGTAATGTTTCTAAGTATAGTACTTTGTAAATAGTCTTGTTCTTTTGAAGTATGCTATTACGTTTCCTTTACAAGAGATAGCATTGATTTAATGCAATTTTAAAACAATCTAGATAAACCTTTTTAAATTTTTCTCTTTCGCATTCATGTTTCTTTAACACTTGAAAATTATAAAATCGATGAGTCACGCTCCCAAAGATCTTTAATTATTTTACCAGAGATAAATCTGATGATGTTTAAAACTAATGCATCCTAGGAAATTTTGATAGATCAGAGATACCGAAGATCAACAAGTGCTTATAGAAACATGGTGCGGAACACTTAATAAAATATGTCCAATGGCAGCTTGAATTTAATTTTATATTTCGTATTATTTGACACTAAAATGTACTGATTCTGTATAATTTAACCGATGTTGTAGTTATTATAGTTTTCGAGATCCCATTGGTACTGGAGTGGCTCGATTTTGAATAACCCTGTATATACTTGATAACTGTGTTATTAAATTTAGGTTTCTAAGTGTGTATTTTCATACTATTTTACGATACCATTATTTCTGTTACCTGTAACACTTTTTTTAAATTAATCTTATAGTAAAATATGATAGTGAGAATTTCTGGTTATATCCTACTAAAAATTGTTACCAAAAAAGATAGATTTCCTCACGTGTAAAACAGTACAGCAACTATCTACAGAAATAGAAACATTTTCCTAAAAGTTCTTACAAAAGTGATATTCGTTTTGAGGTTAGTAGAAAATCTTAACGCATGCATTTCCAACATTAGTGTTCTTGAGCGCATTTCCTTTTCCAATTTCTAAAAGTTCTCTCCCAGGTAATATATATCGTCTACGTGAGAAGTTCAACTCCCAAGAAGCCTTTCTCCAATCTCTTCTTCAGGCTTGTGATGTCCCACAGCACACTAAACATTCACTTTTCAGTTTGCAAAAAA
>VTPC01087956.1:0-15629 GCA_011009095.1 Ignelater luminosus | reverse complement strand
ATCTTTTGCGCTGTATCCTAGATTCCCACACTTTCTTAACAGGTATATCGTTAGTCATTCTTGCTAAGTGCCCATACCATCTAAGTTGGCTACGTTCAATTTTTTTGATTAGTGGTTCCGTTACTAATTCTTTTCGTATATCTGCGTTTCTCACTCTATCTAGTCTTGTTAGCCCTAGAAATTTCCATACTTTGTATCTGGCTTCTTACCCTCTTTGTTAACACCCAGCTTTCCCATCCGAATGATAGTATGGGCGCATACACAGTCCTGGTCACCCGTTCTGTTAAGCATTATATCTAAATATTCAAAGTTCTCTACTTGTTCCAACTTTTTACCATTTAGAGTGATGCTGATATTTTAGTTTGCCTTGCCTATCACCATGACTTGAGTCTTCTTGGCATTTATTTTTAGCTTTCTACTTAGTAGAGCTTTGTTCCATATGTCCATATTATTCTGCAGATCATGCTCATTCGCCGCAAAAATCGCGAGATCGTCTGCAAATACACATTGTTTTATCCAAACTAGTTGTAGGTGATGGTGTCCAACGTAAAGCTTACTCGTCGCGTTGTGGATCTTTTTTATTACATCGTCCAGTACAATGTTAAAAAGCAGAGGACTCAGGACACCACCTTGCCTTAATCTTTCGCTCACCGTGAACATCTCTGATTCCATATTGTTCGTTCTGACGTAATACTTTGTCGTTCTGTATATACTCATAACTGCTTATAAGAGTTTTTTGTTAACGTTGTTTCTACGTGTAAGACTTTTCTTGATTTCTGCTCTTGGTACTCTATCGAATGCTTTGTCTATATCAATAAATGCGAATTAGACACTCTTTATTTGTTTCCTTTGCATTTTCTGTGATTTGTTTAATCGTGAATATGTGGTCTTGAATGCTTCTTCCTCGTCTAAATCCACTCTGCGACTGGTCTAGCTGTGGCTCAAATGCCTTTTTCAAACGCTGTTCTAGGATTCTCTCGTATACTTTGACTACTACACTAAGCAGTGTGATGTCTTTGTAATTGAAGCATTGTGCCCAGCCGCCTTTTTTAAATAACGATAATATAATACCTATCTCCCAATCTTCTGGTATTATGCTTTCACTTATTGTTTTATTAAACAATTCAATAAGGAGTCCTATACCGTTCTCTCCTAGGCGTTTTAACATCTCTCCGGTTATTTGGTCGTGGCCCGCTGCTTTCCCTTTTTTCAAAATCTTAATTGTCTTTTCCGTTTCTTCGGGTTCGTTATTGTTCTCACTTCCCCAATCTGTACTAACTTTGTTTAATTCTTTATCGTTATCTCTCTTGTCTCCGCATAGTAATTTTTCGAAATAAGTTTTCCAAGTTCTCATTATCTCTTCTTCATTCCTGACTATCAAACCCTTCTTGTCCCTTATTTGTTTGATATTTTGTTGTCTGTTATTCGTACGTAAGTTTTTCATTACTTTGTAAAACAGTTTTTGATTGGCGTGATAATCTTGTTCAATTTTATGCCCAAACTTCTAAGACTTCTCCTTCTCAGATTTTACCAAGTTCTTTACTATTTGCCTTTGTTCCTTGTATTTCCTATATTTTTTGTCCGCTTTACCTTGTAAGTACTCCTTCCATCTGGTTTTCTTTATTTTGACTGCACTTCTTATTTCTTCACTCCACCAGAACGTTTGTTTTCTTTTGGTGTTTTCTCTCATTATTCCACAAGTTTCTGTGATTACTGTGAGTAGTTTTTCTTTTATAAACTCCCACGCCTGTTTGCAGTTTGCTGTTGTGGCTACTTTCTCACTAAAAATTTCTTCTGTTCTTTTCTTATAAGCTAGTGTTATCACTGGATTACTTAATCTGTATGCTCCTAGTTTTATCTTGTTAGGCTTAGGCAAATAGTTTTGCTTTTGCCGAGTATTTACTTTGATGTGTCCAAATTTTGTATTTTCTTGAACTTAAAAGTGGTCGGTATTAATCTCAGGACCTCTTCTTATTTTTACATCTAGTATTTGACTTCGACAGTTTCTGTTTATTAGGACATAATCAATAATGAACTTCTCGTTCCTGTTGATGACCACTCTCGTGTAATTAAGTACCTCTTTGTGTTGAAAAAACGGGTTCATCACTAAGAAATTGTTTTGGACACAAAAATCGATTATTCTTTTACCATTGTTGTCCCTTACTCTTTCTCCATACTTTCCTACTACATTTTCTTTTTCATTCCATCTACGTCCCACTCTAGCGTTGAGATCGCCTAGAATAACTGTTGTTCCTGCTCCGCTTTCTGCAATGTCCGTTACGTCTTCCCAAAATTTATCCTTAATTGCAGTCCTCTTATCTTCGTTTGGGCCGTAGAGTATTAGTATATTTACTCTCTGTTTCGATTGCGTTTCCAGTTCAACCTTCATAATTCTTTCCAAATACTGCTCCCATTTTCTTTGCTGTGTTCTTTTCTATCATGCACCCCACTCCTGCATGTGCCCTATCTTTCCGTTTCACTCCGCTTAGTATTAATTGACAGTGTCTCTACTTGTCTGCCCTTTCTTTTTTGTCTCTGTCAATGCTAATATGTTTAGACCCAGTTTATTAAATTCCTCCATCAACTCTTCCACTTTACCGCTCAGACCTCTCACATTCCAGGGTCATAGTTTCCAGTCATTGTTTCTTTTGCTACGTTGTAACTTCTTTGCTATATTGCTGTTCTCGTGGTTTTTATCCGACTTTTTACAAACTGTATTTAGTTTCCGTAAATCTTTTCCTTGTACTTTGCATTTGTCATCATTTTTCCGACCATTTTTGTCCTTTTTATTTAGTTTTTTGCAGACATTGGAAGTAACGCGTTACATGTAACGCGTTACTTGTAATTAATTACATTTTTCAGTAACGCTAAAGGTAACGCGTTACTTTATAAAGATGCAGTAAAGTAATTGTAACTAACTACAAAAAGCGTGTAACGGTAACGACTTCAGGTCGTTACTTTTGCGTTACTCGAATAATCGATTTTCAAATTTAGTTTTGATGATGTTCAGAAAATACATATTTTCATATTGTGTAATTCTAAGAGTTGTACAGTAAGCTTATACAAAGAAAAATTAATTAAAATCACCTTGAATTTTGATGGGTTTTAAAAAGTTTTTCTTTATTTTCTTTATAGAATCAAAGTAACTGACAGTAACGGTAAAGTAACTTAGTTACATATTTGCAGGAACTGTAATGGTAACTAGTTACTTTTTAAAATCAAGGAACTGTAATTGTAACTAATTACATTTTTTGATAAGATAACTGTAACTGTAACTAATTACTTTTTTAAAGTAACTTTCCAATGTCTGGTTTTTTGTCCCGGACGTCTTTGTTATTTTCCTCAATTGGTCTTCAAGTATGTCTCCATTTGGCGACCTCTCTAAGACCAAGCGCTTCATCCTGCTGCTGTTTTCCTGCTTACTCGGTTCTTTATCCACAATTAGCTTGTTACTTTTTATGAATGCTTTGTAGCCTATCGGTCTCGCCCCTCTTGTGCTTTTTTGGAATAATCGTTGTCTATCCAAATGTTCGTGCCTTTCAAATGTTTAGTGTTATTAAGAATCAATATCTTCATTCTCTTTCCTTGCTTGTATCAATATCGGGTTTATCCTATCTTCCTTAAATTGCCCAAGTCTCTTTACTTCCTCTATATCAATCTCAATATCTATTTCTGTATCTAGCTTCTGGAGCACTTTATTCACCTTGTCTTTCGTTTCTGCCTCGCTCTCATTTACTTCATCTTGTATCCCCTTTACTACCACACTTTTCTTCCTGATTTCCCTTTCTAGGAAATCTCTTGCTTTGCTACCTGTAGTTTCAGTAGCTCATTTTCTTTTTTAACTTTTTTTAATTCTTGGCAGAAGTTTTCCATTCTGCTCTTCATCATTTTTAAATTCTCATTTATGCTTTGGAATATTTCCTCCACTCTTTTTACATCTGCCATGTTCAATGAATAGTGAACTGTTCTTGCTCTGTAATGTATGTGTTACCTAGATTTAATATTTCCACTCTACTTTTTGAACGCACCGCGTAAAAAGCCAAAGGCCAGTTAACCTGTCGGACCTTGACTTTTATCAGTACGTTGTTTATTCCAGATTCTCTACATATATTTCTAATACGTAAAATTTACTGACCTTGCCTTGTTTACTGTTGATTAACTTACTTGTAGCTGCTATAGCACTATTCTGTTCACCACGCACACTTTTGGTTTAATTTACTTGCTTGCAATTTCCGAATTTTCAAAATTTATTGCGGAGCGCAAATCAAACCAGCCGTTTCATATGACCGCCAAATCCATTCACCCACCTGTTAACATACCTTAGTTTTATATAGTTTTCTGTTGATATTTTGCTTTTTAGATTTCTTGATTTGAACCTCGCGGGATGAATAGAATTTATAAACCGAATCCACGTGCTAACAGATACAACAACAATTATGACGTGATTCAACAGGCCAGTTGGAAAAGCATCGAGCATTAGAAAAGCATCGAAGAATCTTTCAATCCCATATTTACAGTTTCAAAGGCAACTGAGAAACAGGAATATTAAAAAGCAGGTCGAGCAAATTTGACTGAAGAGATGGAGGTCAGTGTATAATTTAATGTTTACATCATGTACTTGAGACCTGCAGACCAACTTAGAACAGAGAGAAGGTGTATGCATGGAACTAAATAGTGTATGTGCATGCGAACCCAACTGGCATTTCGGTCGATTGTCCATTTTCAACCAGTTTAGTTCACTAATGCTATTTTAGATAGATGATCGTAACATCATAGATTAAAAATAAACCGATGGCACTAGTCTTGTATACTTTCTGTATGCCTGGGTTCTATCAGAGAAAGTAAACGATTTGTATATTTGGGTGTCATTGGTATATGCCTAAATTTTACAATGTCTTAAAGAGTTTAGGATGTCAAAAGTATACATGCTAAATTGAGGCACTCCACATGTTATAGAAAACGATTGTGAGAATTGATCATTAATTTTAATCGTTAAGCTTCTATTAGATAGATAAGACCTAATCAAGATAACAGCAGTAAAAACATTATTTTGATAGTACTAAATCTGAATATCGCAATTATCATTTGAAGACTGCAGAAAAGAACTAAAATAGTTTCCTATTGAGTCAGGTTCAGCTAAATTAGCAGGTACAGTTCAATGATTAGCAAAACGTATATTAAGATCAGACTACAAAGCTGATGATTACAAGGTAAGTTTCCTAGATTGTTTACGAGAGCTCTAAAGAAACTAGAAAAAATGTAGGGGTCAATATAAAGTGGGATTTCGTAAAGCTGGCATCGTGCTCTTAGATCACAGTTCAATTCCTTAGGAAACATCACTAATTAGGTGTAAACACAATAAATGATACACTCGAATGGTCATTTCGTAGCGTTTTGCAAGAAATAAAATATCAGATGAAGATGATGTAGAGGAGACACTGGAAGCAGATTAAAAAGATCTGATGCGAGATGAAGAAACTATGCCTAGAAATAAACACAGTGAATCGACAGTCAGCTACCATAAATTACAATGTAAAAACTAAAAGGTAAGAACAGTTGTCCGTCTGTTCAACAACACTAACCAGAATTTAACTTGAATGGAATTAAGGTGATGCACCTTATGCCGATTCTATTCTTGAAGCGATACAGTTAAGGCAGTAATTAACAGTAGAATATTTCTCGTCTTAATGTGCATGCACTTGATAATTAGTTATTAAATGAAATGAAGCTTTTACTTTCTAGGTCACACTTTTCTAGAGCAAACAGCAGCAGGTATATATACAGTCACGTTAATAATAATTTCCACAAATAGGTGTACTAAGATTCCACTGCTCTCTCATTGATAAATTTTTCAAATCAGATGATGACGGTTCTTTTACGAGAGATTTAGGTTATCCAATATGCTTGAACTCAAAACTTTATAGACGTTTTCAGACGAACAACAGATCTTCTTCGAATTGTTATGTTAGTTCAAAGCCATAATTATCTGCTGTACAGAAAGCATGTATGCGCCAATGCGAAGATTCTCAAGTGAGATTGAATATTTTCTTAAAAACGCCTTCCCTAACCTGTTCAGATTGATGAAATCTAAATCAAAAAGTAACCCTTAAAAAAATCTAAGGGTCCAAAGGAAAAATGATGCTAATAGCATTAGTTATCATCATCTCATTGCTAAAGATGCTAGATCACATAAAATTTTGGTAGATGGTCCGTATTCATCAATAATCTATAAATCTATAAATCCAAAGATACGACACGCCCCTCTCGGAGAAGGAACAAAACACGATCGTCTTCATGTTTCCGATTACAAAACGTTTCCCGTGTACACGCAAGATTTAAAAGTCCAAAAACCGTCTGTCTATGACGCGCGATAGAGGACGGAGGATGACGATCGACGACGGTCGCTCAGTCTAGAAATCTACTCAGCAAATCAAAAAAACTTCGTCCCGTCTTTGTCTTACATATAGTGGGGTTTGTATATCCTCGTCCTTGTTCCACTTCAAGGATTTTAGATTCTTGAGTATTTTAACAAATTTCATGCATGTTATATGGCAAACGTTAGTTTTAATAACGTATCCATTTATTGGAAATAAACATGAAAGTCTCAAACTTGATAAATAAAAGTTGGATCTTGCAATTCGTGCTAAAACCGAATAAACAGACTTTCTTGCACACCCGCCAGTGGCGTACAGTTTGGGTAAAATTTAGGACTTACATAAAAGCAGCTTATCTATACGGATGACGATATCTGCAAGCAAAAAAATGTTTGGTACTCTGCAACTAATGCTGTTTTCGCGGCCGCGATCAGAATTCATTCAGTACCATTTGCATGAACCCCCTCTCCATTTAACCCAATGTAAAATAATGAAGAACGCAGAAGTCTTTTGGGAAAATTAGACTGACTTTCCATATTTCATCCCCGGATTGCTTTTTCCATCATATTTTGTGAGGGTGTTTGCAATCTATGCGTCTCTGGTTTTGTAGACACCCCAATGCAAAAGAACCAATTTTAAATGATAAAGTAAGCTTAAAGATTAAACTACCCCTAAAATTGTTTTGATTTTAAGGGTTTCAACTGCTTTAAAATATTTGATTTACTAACTTATTAAATACAAAAGTTAACTTTGTACTTTAAGTGCTAAACTTACTCTAAAACTCTGAAAACGTCCATTAGTCAGGAGAACCAACAACGAACTCGCACCGGATTACACAACCATTTTGTTGAAGTATAAACTAGAAAAATACTTCCAGCAGGTGTACACCAAACAGAGAAAATACCCGCCATTCCGATCGAATATAAAGAGAGTGGACGAAGAGCGATTTATATTCAGGTGGAACATAAAACAGGAAAAAAGTCTATCTAAGTAAAATGAGTAAAAGCAGTGCGTTGTAATAAATTCACAATATTGTTCAAAAAGTTTGGCAGTGCCCTGCACTGCTTTTACCTTCCATAAATGTTGTTAAAAGAACTAAACGTTCATGCTCACGGGGCCACCTTCGGTGGCTTTGTTCTCCATGTTAGGAAAACTGAATGCCACTATGGCTCGGGCCGTAACAATGATGTCCGCATTTTAAAAACGCTTTCCCGCCATACCTAACAGTCCAAGTCCCATCTCGATAAGATCAGCCGTTTCTGAAGTATGACGTATTCGCCATATTAAAAAACAAACACGATCGCATGCTTTCAGGTAGTTTGAACGGGTCTCCCGTTGTCCGCCATTATAAAACAAAAACATCCGAAGTTGATACTGTCTTTTAATATTATACACTATAGCTGGCGCAGAGGTCCGCTGCATGCCTTGCACTGCTTTCGCCCTCCATTAACCTTATTAAAAGAGCTAAATGTCACTGTGGCTATGGCTCTGGTTATGTCCTCAAACAGGCTACTATCGATAGCCCCAGGTCGGGATACACCTTCCATCAACCTAACTGAATGACACTATAGCTCGGACTACGACCATCTTCGATGACCTAACATCGGGTTTCGTCTTCCGTCAACCTTGCTAGAAGGAATGAATGTCACTATGACTCGGGCTACGCTAAAAGACGTTTGGTGGTACCCGGATTGCTTAAAAGTTATTCCCCTAAAATACTTAGCAATCAAACTCCCATCTCGATAGGACCAGCCGTTACAGAGATATGGTGCACCTGTCAAAAGAACAAAAGACAGTCTGTGATGCTTGGATAGCTTAAAAGCCATTCCTCCACCATACTTAGTTCTTTAGTATTATATATTTTCGCATCAAGATTTATCAAAAGCTTTCAAAATGACCAAGCTGGAAAAGATGGTTGAATCCGTCAGTGATATATTTCACATCTCAGAATACTTGGTGCGTGATCAAATGAGGAGCATGAAAACACAACTGTTCATCTTGTAGCACCTGTGTGTGCACAAGTTCTACTCCGATGCAGGATAACTTTTCGAGAAATTTTTCCCCGGATAGACAGGAGACTGATGGGAGATAACCTTGTGGAAATAGCATGTTTTGGGCCGGGTTTGTGAAGGATAATTGCATCCATGTATTTCCATCGACAAGAAAAGTGACGAAGTTTGAAGATGGCTTTAATAATGTTTACCAAAGTTAATAGGCATTAGTTATACTATCATGGCCTGGAGTTTTGCGGGATTTACTTGATTTAATGAAGCTGTGCACTTCTTCTGCCGTGTTGGAATTAATGAAGTTTGCGGTCTAGATTATCAACAAAAGCTTCTGCTTTCGCATCAGGAAATAATCAGAATACTAAACTATGTTTGCTGTGAATGAAAGGTACTAATAATGAGTGTCTGACTTAGAACACTCGGCATTTTCCAAAACGTGTTATCTTTTGTCACGCTGCATATTCTGATCTTAAGTAAGTTGAATAAATGTCGGTCAACACAGTTTAGGGTTTGTTGTCAAAGGCAAGCTCGATTGCGATAGGTGGTAGAAAAAAGTGTTTTTAGACTCAGGAAATGGTTGAGAAGATTCTAGATGGTGGTAGTCAAAACGTCAGCAGTTGCTTCTAGTTGTTCTGCTGATTGCTACACTAACAGATTTAACCTTTTTGTTTCTCGACCAACGGTATCTGATAATTAATGATTCTTTGAACTTTGATCATTTATTATTTGGAATGAATCTAAAAATGTTCAGTTTAAATTTAGATGGATTTTTGGCATATATTTAAAGCGTTTTTAAACGACGAAATCTTTAACGTTACAGTGCCCACATAAGCACTGGATGTAATGTTTTTAATTTCAAATATTTTATCCAATTATAGGAGGAGCAACTAACGAAGATCAACTTACATTATGCACAATTCGTTCTATTGGATACAAACTAAAGCAAACACGCTTAGATTTTTATTAAGCAGTTTTAGAGAACAAGGTTAATAGAATCTTCGTTAATATTAAGCTCTTAAAAAAAAGTCCCTTTGGACCTGGGATCTAACTAAATGGTTCTTATTGTATAGCTTACTAATTTCCAGTAGCTCAGATTCTTGTACACCTTGGACAATTTTATCGTCGACGAATCAAGCAAAGAAATATGGATTTTGCATTCTGTACATGGAATAGCCCGTCGTTTTACAAACCAGGAGCCCAAACATCTCCACTTAGCGAGCTCAAGAAATACAGAAAAGGCTAGTCGCAATGCAAGAAACTAAATGGTTAGCAAACAAAACGTAAAAAACACACAGAATAGTGAATACCTCAACTCAGAATAAAATCAAAATTCCTTAACCTTTCTATCAACACACACAGCCCAACAAAAGAACAGGATACAGGAACGAAATAATAATTCCACGAGCAACTAAAAGTAGTGTGATAATTCTACAAGAAATGATACCAAAATGGTAGTAGGCGACATGAATGCGCAAATGTGCAAAGAAGAATAATTTCTAGGAACAACTGACAGACACTCACTTCATCAAAGTACCAATGAGAACAAAGAATTTTTAATCAAGTTTGCTAGCAGAAAAAACATGATTATAAGCTCGACGTATTTCCCTCACCAGCATATACACAAATATATAGATTATGCATGGTGCAGCATTCACTAACTTAATTGGCCACATCCTAATAGATCAAAAGTGGCACTAAGGATTCTAGATGTGAAAAGCCGAGGAGGAGCATGCTGCGGATTTGATCAAATGAAATTCAGGCGCAGACACAAATCTAAACAATAGAACAACTATACATTGAAAAGAACACTGGAGTGAAATTAAAGGCAAGGATAAGGGCAGCAACAAAGATCATAGGCAACAAGAAGAAAGAGAAAGGACGGATAGTACGATGAAGAATGTAAAAAGGCGATAGAAAAAAGAAACGAAACACACAAGAAGTGTATAGAAAGAATAACTAGAGAAAGAAAGCGGCTTTTGAAGAGGCAAGGCGCAAAGTGGACAAAGTAAAACTTTAGAAGAGAAGCGCATGATCATTTCCGTAATTTAAGAGAAGGATACAAACCACGAACAAGCTTATGGAGAAACCAAGAGATCCAAATGAAATAAAATTGAAAACCTTCTTTCTAGGTCCTGCTCGGAACACAAGGAAATAATCAGCCCAAAGACACGCGGTTTGTGTAGAAAGAAAAGAAAGAGAGAAGACGCTAGAACAGGTCAAACAAACAATAAAAGCGCAAAGAAACAATAAGGCGCCAGGAATTAGCAGTATCCCTTCTAAAATATATAAATTAGGCAGCGAACAGCTAACAATGCAGCTGAACGCAGTGATAACCAAAATATGGAACGAAGAAAGAATTACGAACGATTGGAAGTTTTTAACTCTAACCTTTGACCGAAAATATCATCGGCAAGTATCAAACCGGCTTCGACACGACGTTCACAAAATTCTTGTCGATTTTAAACAGGCCTACGACTCAATCAACAGATACAGAATGTATGAGATAATAAACAGCTTTAACATTCAGCTCTAAATACATCAGACTCAACTATAGCAACTGTCCGCTTATAAAGCGAACTTTCAGACAGCTTACAAATAATCAAAGGGTTAGAACAAGGAGACGGGATAGCCCCGACGCTTGAATATGTCACAGGAGAGCTAGACGTTGGAAGAGCAAACCTACTAACAAAAAAATCAGTACAGCTTGTCGCGTATGCAGATGATATTGACATGATGTCCCGCAGAAAGGAGGAAGCAGTGGAAATATACATACGTTTGAAAATAAGAACCAAAAAGATAGGACTAGAAATAAATGTACAAAAGAGAAAATCACTAACTCAGTCAAGAACAAGAGAAAATGCAAACCAAATTAAAGTAGAGGATGATGTGGAAATGGTAGAGAGCTGTACATTCCTATGCGTCGCTTTAAACACCGACGGAATAGAAGAAACAGAAATTCAGAACAGGACAGATAAAAAAGACATTAGGAGGCTTGCTGAAAAAATTTCTGCAATACTTCCGGTGGTGTTAGCGTTGTGTCATTGTCAAAGCTAACCAGTTCTTTTTACATAGCGCTTTGAAAAAAGTAATTTTGTGAAGAAATGGAATTCTCGCGTGAACATTTTCGAGCAATGATTTCTTACGATTTTAGAAGCAACTTAACACCCAAACAATGCATCGAACGGGTTAATGCGGCTTTTGGTGAGGAAGCGTCATCGAATAGAACTGTATAGAATTGGTTTGGTGAGTTACAACGTCGACGTTCTTTTCTCGGTGATGAATCTCGTGAAGGTCGTCCATCCACGTCTGTTGTTGCTACTAACGTTGATGCTGCGCGTGAAATAAATGAGCGCGATCAGCATGTGACATACCGTGAAATAGGGGTCATCTTGAGCATTGACATGAAAGCAATACACACGATTTTACACGATCGTTTAAACGTACGTAAGCTTTGT
This sequence comes from Ignelater luminosus, assembly GCA_011009095.1. Lineage (NCBI taxonomy): Eukaryota > Metazoa > Arthropoda > Insecta > Coleoptera > Elateridae > Ignelater > Ignelater luminosus. The sequence continues at coordinate 3,794 of VTPC01087956.1, read as the reverse complement.
CGTTGTTGAACCATACATAATTTGAGTGAAGTTCAAAAGAAGAATTGTGTGAATTGGTGCAAAGAAATGCTGAAAAAATTCAACCGAGGTCATTCAAATTTAGTGTACGACATTGTTACCGGTGGCGAAAGTTGGTTCTACTCATACGAGGCGGAAACTAAACAACAATCCACTGTTTGGATGTTACGAGGTGAGTCAAAACCCACAAAAGTTGTTTGTTTACGCAGTGTTGCAAAGCAAATGATCGCTCGTTTCTTTCGTATTTCTGAACATGTGACTTCTATAGCTTTAGAGGATCGAAGAACTGTGAACGCTAATTGGTACACAACAATTTGTTTGCCGGAAGTCACCGATGAAATCAGAGAAAACAATACAAATCGGCGCATTCTTCTTCACATGACAATGCAAGTGCCCATACACTTTCACAAACTGTCAACGTTTTAGTCAGTGAAAAAGTGAAATTGAAGTCGTATTGTCTGTGTTCGCCTAATCTAGTACCAAATGACTTCTTTCTGTTCCTGACAATTAAAAACAAGATGCGCGGTGAGCGTTATTCTTCGTCTGAAGCAGCCGTTGAAGCATTTATGTAACTGATTTCTCAGGTACCAGCTTCAAATTGAATAAAATGCTTGGAAAATTGATCTGAGTGCATGCTAAATTGTATTGATGCTAAGAACGAATATGTTGAAAAACAATAAAGCCTTTTAGTGAATAGTATCTGTGGTTTTCTTAACCATTTGCAAAAATTTTTCCAGCGAGCCTCGTAGAAGTTTTTGGAAAGAAGATCCTAAAAATTAACAAAAACGAGATATGGAAATCCAAGTACAACTACAAGTTTTACCAACTGGTCAAAGAAATACCCATTACAGATGTCATGAGGCTTCAAAGACATTGTTGGGCTGGTCGTATAGTGAGAATGGAAAACGACAGGCTGCCAAACCCAGCTCTAGATAGTAGGTTGTAAGGCAGAAAGTCAAAAGGGAGGCCACGGAAACAATGGGAAGATGAAGTGGTAGCAGAGCCAGTTACAGGATGCCAAGGCCCAAAGTGGGCTGTAGCGCTACTGGAGAGAGATACAATCAGCAAGTCATTTTGTAGCTGCCTTCTTTATTTATAAACAGCGTTCTATCTTTAAGTCGTGCTGTGGTATTTTATAACAATAAACGATTTATTTCATCTTCATTTATAGAACTATACAGTATCTAAAAGAATTATCGATTCTACAAGGAAACGCTATCAGTTATAATCACACTAATGCAGCTAATGATACAAAAAGCATTTTTCTTAATGTAGTCTTCTCGTAAAACGAATACCGATTTAAAAAGAATTCAGTGCGTTTCCAGCTTTCTAGCCGCATGCACGAAAAAAATAAATTGCTAAAATCAGTCATTTTCAATGATGTCCGTTAAATCCTTAGCCTCAATAGCATCTATTAAAATGTTAATATTTAAAAAACATACCTTGACGCAGCTTTTCGAGATTGCTGGCTTAATTTGGTAATTAATTTAGAAAAATGTGAGACATATATAAAAACAATAATAGTTCAACCTTTCTAACATACGCTAAAAAGACATAACTCAATGTTCTGGAATTTTCTCTAAATTAAAAAAGCTGAAGGCGTGTTACGCAGATTTGTTTCGTCATTTATATTAGCAAGATTTTATCTAGGTATGTATTTGAGAACTTAATTAAAAGGAAACTTTCACTATTTTCTCGTCACCATTTTAATGTTGCTATCCAGGGTTCTATAGTTAAAAAATTCGCAACTGGAAACTAAGAAAAACATTATTGCTTGCTATTAATAAATTTATACTATTTGTTAACATTTAATTGAGTTGATCCATTATTAGTTTTTCATTTAGTAATGATTTTCCCATGGTAATCATAATATAAAATAAGTAATGATGTCGTAAAATTTCTACACGGAAACAGGGCTTTTGACATGACTAATTACATTTTGGCAACAAGTGGCTCTTGATACATTAAATAGCATGTAGACTAAAGCTGCATCTAATCTAAAAGCTTCAGCCAATGCTATTTATGTACAGGATGAATTCTAGTTGCCCGATTTATTTAGTTAGAATTCCACATTATTATTATTATTTCGAAATTAAATTACTTCTTATTATTATATTTTTAAGATTAAGTTGTGAAACTGTAATAATCATAAATTCAGCGATTTATAGGATGAACAAGAATGCGATTTCGATTACTTTTTAAAACTCGAAGGTGTAACGGGTCGCCGAAAGTTACAGTTTGGATACGGTTTCGACTCAACTAGAACTGAAATTATGTGTTTATATTTTTTTGATTTATTTTCATTTTTCAGTGGCGGTAATATTTGAGACTCTGTTAAATCTGTTAAAACGAACATTCACATAAAACGAATAACATGTTGGTTTGACCAAGAACAATTAACAGGTTGTTATAAAGTGTCTGGTTTCCCATGCTGCGGCCTTTTTTAAGTTTGCGCTTTTGACACCTGTCTCAGATATTAGTAAATTCTTGAAACGTATGATTACACATAAACATATGAATCTCTGTATAATCGAGTTCTGTGATAAAATTGTGTTTTGTTTTATATTACTTTTTTTTCTCAATAAGTATGGTTATAGGTATCAGGTGCATACTTGAACTAAAAAGAAAAATTAAATTAAATAGTCTTTAAGGTAACTCGTCTTTTATTAATATTAATTGTGATATTCGAAAGCTTAAGTTGTAATATCAAGGAATAATTCGTTTTGTGTGGTTTATACACTGCACTGACTCTCAACATAGCGTCTTATGATGACCTTCTATTAAAAAGGTTGAAACATATCACGCTAAATTAATAAATAATGTGTGTATAGAAATTGTAATTTTCTTTCTATTTGTTGAAGTTTTAGTTGTGTTCAAGAGATTCTAATTAATTCCCTCGGAAATTGCAAATTCAGCTCTGTTTCAGGGCACCCGTGCTATAAATTACTCTATTTCCGGTAATTCGTCGACGAGAGCGGCACGAGACTGTCTTAACAACAAACAGTACAAACTTGTACACAATAAGTGATTGTAAGCCTTTTTGATAAATAAAATTCCTCTACCAGTTTGAATTCAATTGCGGCGTCCTTCATCGAATTCCCAAAAAGTTTCGTTTCTGATCGATACAAAAATTCTGGAGTCTTATTTACATCATGGGCCAGACAATTCAGATCATTCATTTGCAGACTTAAATTAGCTCGGCCAGGAGAAAGCTGATAGTGATACTAATAACAATAATGGCAACACACCTCTGCTGGATAGTTAGAAACCATGCAGTGATGGGCCGATAATTTAGTACTTTCTGGTCAGAACGGAGTAAGAATAGATAACTCGATTAACGCTATTTATCGACTATTTATAACAGACACACTTTTAGATGTAATGCTTAAAGGAACGAATAGCTACGTAACAACTGTAGCCTGATCATTTATGCGTAAATGGAAAGAAACTAATCGCGATGATTGCAATTACATTTACGAAAGATGTGATTGTACTGCTCCAAAGTGAGATGCTCGGCCATAAGTTTATTTTTAAGTAGGTGCCGAGATGAGTAAAAGATACCTCAAAGAATAAGACACCTAAACTACAAACGCACCCTATTTATTACACGAAGGTCTCTTGAAAGATTCTGCTCTAGGCGTCAGGTATGTGTTGATTATGTCGTACCTTGGAGTGTCCAGAGTAGATTCCCAACGTTTTTCTTTGAATTCTTAGCGTTCTTTTCAGAATTTTCAAACATTAAATAACATTACGAAAACCCATACCTTCAAATCGAT
>VTPC01087955.1:0-11269 GCA_011009095.1 Ignelater luminosus | reverse complement strand
GTCCAAAATGACTGAAACTTTGGTGAGTAACTGTCAACAGATGAACAACGAAATTCAGTAGCTTTTATTTACGAGTGCTGCCATCTTCACGTTGAGGTCGGAAACTTTTCAGACCACCCTCGTATTGTCAACAGACAACAAATGCGGCACTCATCTGGCTGAGAGCTTTCGCATTCCCAAATGTTTATACCAAATGTTCAGTACCCGTTCAGTTAAGATGTCCACAGCCTCAGCTATCTCGTGCTTAGTTACTAGTCGATCGTCGATTATCCTTCCACGAATTTTATCGACCATTTCTGTCGTGGAGACCTTATTTGGACGGCCTGGATGCTCATCAAAAATGCTCGTACGACCGCGTTTAAATTCAGCTGTTGATAGCGAAGGCGCAAATTCTCGATAAACATCGGTTAATTTGCTGTTGATCTCCCTGTTTGTTTTTTTTTCAAAAACAAGTATCTAATCATAGCATGATATTCGATTTTATTAATTTTTGTAAAAATGTAGAAGTTGTTCGCTTTAAATGACTGTCAAACACAAACTAATTGACTCAGCAGGCTGACAATTACCAAGCAGTCGAGTCGTTTCAATCAATGATCACATGGTGTCTTAGAGTACATGCTAGGTAAGGTTAAAATACCAAAGTTAATAAAACTGGTTTATAATCGTCCCGATATCCAAATCTGTCTAATACTCAAATTGCTCGTGTTTGAAAAAAATAAAGTCTATATGCAAACAGTGAGTGTCCCTAAACTACAATTCCATATGGTAATTGAGAATGACAAGGGCGAAATATTCTAACCGCAGTCGAGAACCTGTTCTTGTAACTGACGAAGTAGAAATAAATTTTTTGTAATGTATTCTATATGTAGATCACATTTCAGAATAGTATCAAAGACTTCGCCTACATCTTTCTTGTAAAATACCTTTTCTATAATCGTTGAACTGCTGAAGGACTTTGACACAATGGTTACAAATCAACTCCATCAGGTTATTCTAGTTAAAAAGCAATAATAGAAAAAGAGGTTTGTGCCATACTTTTGAGTTTTCAGCTCCATTTTGCTATCTAACAGATGTATTTTTAATGTCCTCTTTACTGATTTTCCAGATAACATACAGTTTAGCAGGAAATTTCTATATCTATACTTGCAGCAGATAAGGTAGGTCAGCGATAGTTAGTGCAGCTTCTATTGCAACTAGCATCAACGTCAATCAGTCGTTAGAGATGGTTTATGTGTCTGATTCCAGTAGGTTAACCACCTCAGCCAATCAACAATCCGTGGCTCAAATATTCATTTAGTAAACATAATTAATCCAACAATAAAACAAATCTATCGTTACCACTCTCACAGAATGTCACTGCAATACCGCGCATAGTAACATTCTTTCCAAAGCCAGATCAGTCATTTTCTTTTTCTCAATACCGCATACTGATAATCCTTCTGTCTGTGATGACAAAGATAACTAACGCGCCGTGCCGAAAAGACCTGAATGAAAGGAACAAGGACAAGCAGTTCGGGTTCTGCGTGGAGCACGTTACAAACGTTTTCAGAGAGTTTTTTTTTGGGGTGAGTACAGGCTAAGAAAGTAAACATGAGCAAATATCTACTCTTGTTTACCAGTGCTTTATCTTGTTCTGTAAAGATGTTTGAGTTATGTCCATACCGAGATTAATTTAATCTGCGAACTGTTCGAGAACAAGACATTTGCTTATTATTATTAATTATAAAATAATAATCAACTTATCTCATCACCAGTCTTAGTACCAGAAAATACGAAAACGACGGTGGTGGCAGATAAGCATTATAGCAATGTAGGAACATCTATAGTGGAAGTTAGTTACTAGAAGGTTTAGAAATATTTGAAAGAACAATATGGATTACTTACTTCATACTCAAAACTTACAGCAAATGTACCTACAGGTTTCAAGACTTGTAGACCAACTGTTACTATTAAAAAAATTTTTTCTAACATTTGGTCTAAAGGCTTGAAACTTCTGCGTGGATTCAATAAAAACCAAACAAATGTTTTCTTGCTCGTCGCCGCAATTATACCACATATCGTTTAGTGAGAATATTCACTTAGTTATATTTTTTTCCTATTTGTTCTTTAGCATCCTGAGATTTCATAGGTTACCGAATGCGAATATCTACTGCACTTCTTCAACTGTGAAAAACGATTCTGCACAAAGCTAAATTGTTTCAGATCGTCGTTAGGACAGCTGCTGCAGGTGTGTTCCAAAGTTTGCTTCGTTCTCCGACGTTCTTCAGTGTTTACGAATGGAAGCCTCTGATGAGACCTCACAAGAAACTCGCGTTGTTCTGACTTGTTGGCTAGCTTTGTGGCACAGTGATTAGTCTACTAGTATCTTCAGGCAGCTTTTGAGAATATCAAGGTGTGGTTTTAAACATGACAGATCGAAGTGAACAACGCTAAGAGCACTACAATTTGGAAAATTAGACGACTACCCCGTCCTGACTATTGACGTCAATATGTTCGATCGTACAATTTCCAAGAGGACAAAAGACAGAGTTAACATGTGCTTCTCACATCGAAACAATGAAAATCATGCAAAGACCGTCTTAGTTAAATTGTACTACTTTGTTTGAGAACAAGTTGAGATTAGGCACAGCTATCGTTCATCCGACTATGACTTCTACGGTCTAGGGGAATGTTAAAACTTTGCACATTAAAAAGTTTTAGGTCATTAAGAGCAAGCCCTTGAGGATGCCATTTGGCGCACCCTTGCACACTCGCACAACGATGCAGGGCTTGTTCCTCGCGGGTCATGTTAAATCCTTTACTACTGATATCGTGGTAAAAGTTCCGATATTTTAAAAATTATGTAACGGAGTTTATTTAAACAAATTTTATTTTAATGGTAGTCTATTTCTGCGCAAGCTTAAGTAAGTATAACTATGGTATAACAAAGTGAACTTTATTTGCAGTTTAATCTCGTTATTTTAGTATTTTCTTAGGTAATCATCAAATTATAATTAATCATCATGCATTTGCAATTTGTTCAGGTCTAGCTAGATATTTAAAATTTTTTTACTACTTGCTATAAAGGTAGGCAAACTAAGCGACCAAATTAAAATTTATAGTGTGTCGCGTTGTAAGTGGATACAGTTAGATAACTTCTTTTGTGTGAATGATATAAACTTGATTTTTAATACCTCTAATCTTTTTCATAGCAGCTACTATAAGCTACAATATTAATCTGATAGGTTACTACGATTGAAAGAACTTTCAAAGTTTTAGAAAAGCATATTAGCAATTTTTGTACAACAAATTTGATGACAAAACCTTGTCCAGGTACGTCTGAAAACTATAAGTTTCAAATGTAAACTTAAAATGTGCAATATTTCAGTTTCTGTACGATTATTAATGTTTATTTAATAAGACTGCTTTGAGTTGTTATTAAAAGCAGAATGCCTTAGTGTTCGCTTATTCCCTAACTGAACTATTGACACCTTCATCTGACCTGACACGCTATCAAACTTCTAAATGCCAAGGCCTATCATCATATATGGTGACTAAGCTAAAGCCTAAAACGTCGCATAAGGAACGCTGCGCCGTTGGATTCAATTGTCAAAATTGGCTTTTCGTGTTTTGTATTTTACATGATCATCATAGATTTACTGAGAAATATACAGGGTTTTTGGTACACCGCCGTATACATGAATAGTGGTAGTAGAAGACATGATTTAGAACTTATCTAACCTAATATACTATTATACAAAGTGTCACGGTTTTTGAGATATTGTCATTTTTCATAATTTCACCCAATTGGACGTATTTCCCCATTTAAATGTGAACACCGCACTACTGTAAACTTTTAATTTGAAGGTAATGATAATTTTATTATAATCTTTCCTAACTACTCTATTGATTTTAGTCATTTACATCCACTCCTACAAGTGATTAAACAAATTAGACCCGGAGAAACTTAAAAAAATGACTCTAAAATTTTACTTTTACTTCATAAGGCTATAAAAGAGAAAAATCCAGTGGGTAATTATGTAGGCACACTTTCTAAAAACTAGAAAAACGTAAAACATCGCTTTATTGGAAATAAATATTCAAGGTAAAAGGATTCCACTTATATTCCTTGAACACATTTTCAAATCTTTTACTTTTCAAATTTTTCATAGAAAAACGGTTTTGCCGTTTGTCAATTATTTTCTTTCAAACAAACTTCTTTGAAATATCTAAAATGTTTTACATTATAAATTTTTCTAGAAGAATTTTGCTTTTGTCTAAATTCTTCTTAAGCGGAACTACAGCAATAATAATTCCTTGAACAAAATTTCTGTTGATAGTTTTTAGAATATGATTTTCTTCGAAGACTCAAGAATTTTGCTCTTTGTTAAAACACAGGTAGAGATGTATAAAAATCACGAAATTAACGGTTGAAAATGCAAAAAATCAACACCACTAATGGTTATAAAGTCAAACCTACAACCAATAACTAATTATCAAGTGTTTGCTTTTGTGTGTCCAAACGGTTCCTCTGTATTCAAGTCACCTGTTAATCCTAAGAATCTACAGGTGGTTAAAAGTGTGATATGTCATTTTAAAGGGCAAAGAACAAAAATGTTTTTAAAAATGTTTGAACATAATTACCCATTGGATTTTTCTCTTTTATAGCCTTATGAAATAAAAGTTAAATTTTAGAGTCATAATCTTTTTAACTTTCTCCGGGTCTAATTTGTTTAATCACTTGTAGGAGTAGATGGGAATGACTAAAATTAATAGAGTAGCTATGTAAGATTATAAAATTATCATTACCTTTAAATTAAAAGTTTCCACTAGTGCGGTGTTCACATTTAAATGGGAAATACGCCCAATTGGGTAAAATTATAAAAATGACAATATCTCAAAAACCGTGACGGTTTGTTTAATAGTATATTAGGTTAGATAGGTTCCAGATCATGTCTTCTACCACCCCTTTTCGGATATACAGCGGTGAACCAAACACCCTGTATAATACCGGAAGTAGAAGTTGAAAGGTGTGAAGTCCGATGAGGGTGTCGGCCGTTCAATGAAGAGATAAACAAATACTAAAACATTCCTACTTGTGTTAGACAAACATAATTGAGATTTTTATGATTATCACATATATCTAAAATGTTTCTCGAATTTTAGAATTTTTAGAATCGGTCGTAAAATTTGATAGCTGTTTTATGTAATAAATACTACTTGCTTGTTTTAGGGTTACTTTAGTTGGATATCACAAGAATTAAAAAAGTAGTAATAAAAGACTAGCTTCCAGAAACTGCTAGTAAATATTTGAAAAAAATAGTAAAATTTTGCAGAGGCTTTAAGGGTGTAACAAACGAAATTTTAGATTTCTAGAGCCAAAGCTTGTAGTAACTAGTAATAATAATAAAAGAATAAAAACTGGAAGTTTCTAAACCAACTGTTTTTCAAACGCACCGAGTTTCTTTGATGTACGTATAGATCATAGAATTTGTTTCAATTATCTTGCTCTCCCCAGTACAAAATGAAGAGTCAAATAAAAGATTGCGCTTTAGAAGGCAAGAAACGGTATGATTGATTACCTTTATGTAATAATCCTGACGATGCTTGTGAACTTCAAACATAATTGCGCTTCCGTATGGTGGTACATGTTGCGGTTTAAAAACCTTCAACGAATACAATAAATTGGCTAGGGTGGCTTCATGTCCTGAATACAGAAACATTTTCTGTTCAGATGGTTGTAGTTTGTTGTTCACCTTCGCTGTAGTATCGCTTAGAATTTTTTGGAGTAGATAACCAGCATGAATTTTCTTAACAGTTGGATCTGAATTCATGTATTCATATACCAAAGAAACAGTGTTTCGTAGTGGCTCTGGATAAATGGTTTCCGTCCATTCTGGTAATTGTAAACCAAAATCACTCTGAAACAAACCTCAGTTAATTATCTAACTAGGTTATAGCAATATCAAATTATTTCACCTCTGCTTTTAGTATGAAGTATATTTGAAGTAAATCTCTTAAATCCGTTATTTTCCACCCTGTGTTATTCTGTACGTAGGAAAATAATTCTCTATGAGGTTTTATATATGCATTCCAAATTGTAGGATTGTTCGGCAAATTAGACAATATTTTGTTTCTTATGTTACAAAAGGCTGCATCCAAGAGCTGCACAAAAAAAGGAAAATGCAATACCTATTTAGTGACAACGTGTGGATATATTATAAACATCTCTATTGAGCAATCAAAATTATTTTTATCTGTTTTTTTTTCTGTATTATTAATGATTATATCAGTAAAATGCAACAACGCTTATAAAAAAAAGAAACTTTCAAAAGGTAAATAAAAAGCAAAATCTATTCAAAATATTTTCCTCTGACGTTCTAATATGTCAGAGATTGAATCAGATAAATGCAATCTTGACCCCAATAAGAAATATTGAAAATAGTAAAATTACGTTAATACAAAGTTCAGAGTGCGTCGTCTAAAAAATTTATGCGTTGTTCTAATTCAGTACAAGAAAAAATATTTATCAGTTTGTAGGTCAATCAGATAGCAAGTTTTCTTCTTTGGGTATGTTCAAAGTGCAATTTTATAAAATTCAAAGACAGCTTTGCTATGAAAAGATATTCCTTGTCTCTAATTTCTGTGTGATGACATCATCAACTCAGTACATCTCGTTATACTTACAGATAATAAAAAGGAAAAATGTAAACCAGAACCTTTTGATTTTAATGATATTATTAACCTGTTGTTATATTAGTTTGACAGAAATCATTTTTAGACAATTGTGAAGGTACGTTTTAAGTCTTATTTAAGTACAAAAGTCATATTTGCTCTGTTTGAACGTCATACTGTAAGTTATCAAAGTAGATTATCTATATCCATAAGCAAACATTCATGTTACGTAGAATGCAAATACTACTGACGTCTTCTCGTATTTAAAACTGATAATAACACTACAAAATTTGTATCAAAACAAAGTTAACAAATAAAGATTTACAGCAAAAAAATGAAAAATATAAACAGTTGTTACCTTTTTAATACACTGGTAATATCGTGTGTACAAAATATTTTTTATCAAGTAACCTATGGAAACAAAATAATGGTCATTTTTGTTTTAAAAATTTTGATTTTATATTTTGTTAATTTAATTAAAATAAATCTGATTTAATTACGTGTTCAAAAAAATTACAAATAGCATTCACGGCTATTTTTGACACTGGAACTACTATTAGTAGTTTTTATGTACGCGACCTGAACCACATAAGATATAATTATGTTTTCTTAACCATAGGTAACTTTGATAAGACAACCTGCTTTAAACATGTTAGTATGTACATAAACAAATTTAAAATCTGTGAAGTCAGCTTAGGAGAAACTGTTCTAATGCAACCGTGCAAACTTTGAATTTGACGATGATGATTGATGTACCAAGTCTTTGGCATTTTTATACGACTACAAAATATAAAGCAAAAACAGTTATTTAAATTATTAAAGCAAATAGCAAAAATTAAAACCTTTCACTGATTATCTTGTTTATTGTCAATTTTTTTTAGTTAAAAAGAATTTCTCCAGAAAGCTTCCCTTTCTACAACACAATTTTTCAATAGAAATTTTCTAAGAAGCTAGTATGCTCTAGATGTTATTCGTCAGTGTTCAACAACCTCCAAACCTTACCATTATCGGTTTTCTGTAGGTTTCTAACCCCATACCAAAACTATTTACCCATGATTAATAGCTTATCTGGAAAACCAGAAATTGGAACTTACACTTACTTGATGAGTTATAAAGAGTCCGCAGTATCATCGAGTGTTTTCGGGCATAAGATATAATCAAACAGAGACAAGAAATATCTAGAACAAAAGGGTTTCTGTTTGCTAATAGGCTTTGCACCACAAGTACACCAATATCCGAAATTTATAGGACGTGAATATGTAATAAATCCTAGAAAATCTAAAAACATTTTTTAATCTAGATTTATCAAGCAAAATTCAAAATGTCTTATTTTCATGAAAGATTAGTTTCTAGATTTTATTGTATTAACTTTCAAAGAAAAAAAAGTTTTAATTTCTGTTCAAACAATATCAAAAGCAGATGTTAAAATTAAAAGTACGTATAATTTCCTTACATCTTCTTCTTCAAATGGTTTACTAAACACAGGAACCGGTTGCCACATCAGATCTGATTTCCATGTTAATTCCTTGCTTGGAGGGAAAAGCCCTGCTAACACTAATGAAGCACTCATTATTGTTCTGGGCGTTCCGGTACTTCTAGCCGTAATTTTGTCTTGTAGATAGTAATCATCACCCAAAAAATCTTCATAATTTTGCTTTAAAATTTCGCCTAACTTAAACATCATGAGCTTGCCATTCTGAAAATTGATATTGGGCATTGCTACATATAGACTAACAACTTACTTGGTATTATCATTATTAACTTACGTTAGTTAAGGCACCTAATCCATAAGGATGAAAAGTCTGATTTTGATGTGGATCTCTAGGATAGAAATTAAAGGTGGTTCTTTCGCCATGACGGAAAATCTGCAATCAGAAAATTATAGTTGTCTTTGATTCGTATTATAATCAAGACATTATCGTCCATGACAGAACGAAAACAAAATTTTACAGGAAAGCAGAGAGCCTTTACTATTTTCTGAGGGTTAATAATGGAGAAGAAGATAAGTATTAGAAGTTCTATTTTTATTTTGTAATTCTAATATACCTTCAAAAATTTCAAAAGACAAAACTTTTATACTTAAAATCTGCCAGGTCATCTACTACCTTCAATTAAGATACAGTCTTTAAATTTAATCGGATATATAAGCTAAGCCAACATTATTAACATTACTTTAGAAAAATGTTCCCACTAAATCTGTTTACTTTAGTTTTTAAAATTTGGTGGCAGAAAACCATGTTGACACATTACAATTTAGTAGTGAAATCCGTATGCTGCATGAACCAGTTCAGCACATTGTATTGTTGCTGTAAATTAGAAATTATTATTTCTTTTCTATACAATTTTTTTTCAATTTCGGTACCAACTACCAACATACTAGAATTGAATCCCAGACCTGAAAATCTTTTTTCCAATTCAACGCTCGAACTCTGTCGACCTGGTGTAGATTTTCTCTGCGTATGCTATTTACAGTATGCAAAGTGGCAGACTTGTCTGACTACCTGTAATTTTGGAAATAGTCCACTCAAGCTTAATATAGGTAATAGGTAAACCAGTCAGCACCAAATTAGAATGAAAATTTAAAGAAATTACAATGGACATTTCATAACGCAATTACACATAAAAAAAGTAACGCAAACAATCAAATCTTGCTCTTGAAAAATAGTAATACACACATTCAGGTTATAAATCGCATGTAAAGTCGGTGTTCTAACAAGCCTAAACATACATAAAAGCGGACTTAACGTGTGCAGTAATTAAAATTTAACGGAAAAGACTAAATAAAAAATCAAATACACCAAAATACTAACAGTAACAGAAATGAATAAAATTGAAAAGACATTTGAAAAGATAAATATGAGATTACATCAAATAGACACAAAATTTGAACATCTGATTACAGAAGTTGCGGCACTGAAGCAGGAAAATAAGCAACTAAGAGAAAAAGTAAAGAATCTTAGAATGGGAGATGCGAAGGGAAAATTTGATAATTAAAGGTACATATATCGGATGGGGAGAATAAGAAGAGAGAAGAGACGAAAGAGAAGATGAGAAAAGTCCTACAATACATGGGAATAAATTATTGGGAGTCACATGTTGATAAGATGAAAAGAATTGGCAATTTTTCTCATTAATTCTTTACCATTAGTATTTAGTTGTATAAGTTAGTATTTGGTTTTATAAAAACTTTAAAATTTTACGAATTTAGATTCAGCTACTGAAGAAGGAAATTATAATTTCCAAAACGTTTAGCAAATAAATCATATAACATAAAGACGTTTTTATACCTTAAAACCAAATACTAACTTATACAAGAATTGGTAAGTACAAAGTTGGTGGAAATAGACCGATGCTGATGAAACTAACTATAGCACGTAAGAAAATAGAAATATTGAAATATTCTAAAGAAATGAAAGGAACGAATATCTAGATTAATGGGGATCATACAAAAAAAGTGCATGAAGAAAGAACGATATTAATTCCGCATCTTAAAAGAAGCAAGACAGAAGAAGCGTAGGGCTGTACTAAGACATGACAAATTAATAATCAATAATGAGGTATATAGGGTGCATAACTTAAAGTATAATCTTAGCACAGGTGAATTTGTTAGAGTAGTGTTCAGCGAGATGAAAAAAACTGTAGAAGAGAGATCGCCTAAAGTTAAAACCAGATAGTAAAATAACTTATTGATAAAACGACCATGGCAACATGGAATGTAAGAAATTTAAATGGTAAAGAACTTGAATTAGCAGACGAGATCACCAACACAGATGTTGACATATTAGTGGTTACAAAAACACAGCAAACAGGATAAGGAATGATGTACTGTGGTCCATCATAGAGCAAAAGCGGGAGTAGGTTGTATGATTCATAACCGGCACAAGAATAGAATCAAAACATGGATATAAATAGTCAAATTAAAAATTGAAAAACAACATAAATCTATGTAATAAGCTATATGCACTAAATGAAGATAAGGACAATAAAGATAGATTTTGGGAGAAATGATCCGAATTAACAAAAACCTGTAAAGAGAATACTTACGTTATGGGAGATTTCAACGCCAAAGTTGGTAAAAGTACAAAATGATTGGAGAAAACGGGCAGCTTTGATGAATATGTAAGAAACAATAAAATTATCATAAATTACTGTGTTGAAAACCACCTAATAACAGCGAACATATTTTATCAATATAAAGATATACTAGAAAAGTTAATAGTCGAAATGAAAGATTTATCCCTGAGACATAGACTATCGTAGTTAGGAGAAATATCAAAGACAATCAAGTCAAAAGAGGAGCTACACAGTGACCACTATTCAACAACTGGTGGAACAGCTTCACGTGGAAAGATTCCCCGACTAAAACTAAGACGAAAAGTACTGTAAATGTTCGTGGAGTGTGAACAAGACATATTCCGGAAAATATAAACTGTTGTAGTATTATAGCTGAAGCAAAAATCTAAACCAAAGAAACCAGATATCCTAGCTAAAAGCGTAAAGGTAAAATAAACAACATAGTCAAATAGAACAATATAAGAAATTACGAATTATTCAAATAACAATAGGTGAGAAATATAGAGAGCTGATTTAGAAATCTTATTTGGGACTAGTAAAA
>VTPC01087949.1:0-10514 GCA_011009095.1 Ignelater luminosus | reverse complement strand
TTTTGTATCTTCGTTTTGTTGGTTTCTCTGTTTTGTCAAATTTTTGTGTATAGTGTCTCCTCTATATACTCAATATATCTTGTTTGTATTTGATTATTTTCGTTTCTAATTCCACGTATTTATTTTCTTTTCTCTCCTCCTATGCTCCTTATTTTACTCCAGAACCGTTTGTTATTGTACTTATAGCACTAATTCTTCTCCAAAATCTTTCCAGCTTTTTTTTATTTGCTTCTCTTACAAGTTGTTTTACTTTATCTCTTAGAATATGAATTACCTAATCTGTAAGATTTTACTTTTGCAGCTTACGATTTATTAGCAATAAAGTATTGATAAACAGTATGATCATTTTATGGGCCCTTCCCTGAATATTTGGGAATAGGCAACATGTCTTACAATTCAGAACCGTTTTTTTTTTAAAGTTCAACCCTTGTTAATTGAACCATAGTTGGCTGTGAATTTCAAAACTGACAAAAGTCAACTGTTTGACATTTGTTGGGTTATATTTCCTATTTAACTGTTGTACAAACCTCTTCGTTTTGTTAAATAACTTTTCTTATTTATTATTAAATTCTTCAAGTTTTATATTTAGAAATTATTCTTAGTGTTTTCTAAAAAAGCAAATCTTATTTCTAACCAGCATAAATTGAAAAATTTCGACATTGACACATATTATAGAAAACAAGAAGCTATACAAATTTTGTTTTCAAAATCACAAAGATATCTCTGAATTGTAAGACGTGTTGCCTATTCTCAAGCATTTAGGGGAGGACCTGTAAAATGGGCATACTGTATGTATAAAATTATAAAGCTTGTTTTAGCTTTGTATATTATAACCAAAATTTGGGAGCTCCACAACTTTACCGCAAACAAACTGAGTATTTTTCTGTGCTTCAATTATAAATAGATTTGCCTTTTATTCAAAATAATTTTATCCATTTAAAATTGATTACATATTATGAAACCACCCACTACTGTTTCTGAACTATAATAATAAGTAAGATAAGAATACCAACTGATACTATCTATGCTTAATTAAGATAGGCTTTGATTCAATAAGAGATTGTTTGCATGCCCTTACAAATTATCTTTATCATTCTTAATCAAGATTATTGATATTAAATTCATATTCATTACAGTTCTAAATCTAATAGAACCGGTGCTTTCTTTTAAAATAAAAGTTAATTTCTTAACCAATACCAGCAGTTGACTCATTAAATTAAATAACAGTCTAAGTAGCAAAATTCTCAAATTGAGACAATTGCATCTTTAATAAAAAAAAGTAAAATTAATCAGAAACAAACGAAAAAAAAAAAAGAAAATGGAACTAATAGGTTTGTTAGAAAAAACTGTAACTAATTTTTTTAAAATAACAAAAGAATTAATTAAATTGATACCATCTTGTAACTGATAAAAAATTATCAATGGCATACAAAATAGCACTGTTTCTTTAAGGAGATATGAAGTGCATGCACGAACGAAACTGGGTGTAAATCAGTACGAAAGGTTACTAAGCAAAATATAGAACACATTTTAAGAAATCACTCAATTTTTGAATTAGATCATTATTACTCTATTTGACAATAACTTACAAGTTTAATTATCACTGGTTTTGGCTTATCTCCCACACTATCCCATCCTTCTATAAGATTTTCTGCTGTAGAAAGGTTCATCTTATCCTTCTATTAATATCTTCATGAATATGAACTGTATTCCATATAATGTACTATTAAATATCATTTACATCAAGTAGTTTGAGGTTTCTTTTGTTAATTTGATATGTTATCTTGCAATTCTTTGTGTAACTTCTATACTTATCTATCGATTTTTAATTTTCATTTCAATTTCAATTCTGATAAGATTGCTTTAATTGCAATCTCATGAATATCTTGTTGTTGAAATCATTTTACCGCCACTAGGGACAAATAGAGTCGGCAATGAAAAATGTACATTTAATTTAATTTGAAATCTTGGACACTTTACAGTTTTTAAATATGAAAACAAAGGATTGATGAACTAAACTTAATTGCTAAAAAGTGTGCATGTCCAGGAAAAAGTAGATATCTGGCAACCGTATCTCCTTCTTTCTTCTAATTAGTGCTATCTTGTTTAGAAATTGATTACCTGGACAAATTCTTCATTATAGTTGGTCATGTGGAATAGTGTTTAGCATTCATTCTTGTTGATTTTCTATTTTTCCAGTCACAATCACAATTCATCTATATCTTGTACAAGCAGAAGCAGAATGTTGCTTATGCTGAAACAACCAATCAAAGTAATTTCAAATGTTTAAAAAAATATTTGTGTTTACATGTTTTATTTATTTAAGGCTGAAGGATATTTATATGCATGCATACTGGTGGATTCTCTTTGAATTTTCTTTATATACTTTTTTCATCTTGTCTCTGTTGTATGCAAGACTTTCTCACTTCTGATTTGACTATGTAGAAATTTCCTATTTCTTGACAAACTGAGATTTCTAGTGCTTATGGTTTGTGCCTTAAGAATCCATTGTTCAGTTTTAGTTTGAATCTTAATTGAAGTTCAACTGCATAGAAATAATATTAATCCATTTGGTACCACACCAGATATTTTTTGAAAAATATTTTTTTTATCAATTATATTGCTTGATGTTAACACAAACAAACATATTTAGTTATGATTATCAATCTTGGCTCAAACATTTTTGAAAAAACAGAGTACTTAAATGAGTATAGTGGGACCATAGTGGTGTTTAAATAATACACTGAAATAAGGAAATTTATTGACTTTTTTTTACATTCTAATCATAAATTTTAAATAAGGAGAACTATTGTGTACGAAACTTAATGAAACAGTCTCCTTTTATACAAAAAGTGGCTTTACAGGTTATGCAACTCCATCAAGATTGTAAATGATACACATGACATCTCAAATGGGGGTCTAGTTTTTTTTGGAAAGTGACCATCTTTGTTTTTCACAATGCCTTGTGGTATGCTTGATGTTATATTTAGTAGATTTTCTAAAATGTCGCAAATAATGTAGAGCGATGTTATGCTGAAAATTTAGCAACTCCAGTTTTTGGTCATCAATCAATAGATGCAACCTCCATGCATTTACTACTGTGTATGTCCAAAGGACTCGCCACCATTTTTTACCCTGAATGATAACCCGCTAGTTATTTACAGACTGATTCAGAAGGTCCACACCTTCCATGGTTGAACACCCGTGGTTGCGCCACATAAATTTTCTCCTGTTTCTCTTTGGACCAATGTTTCACTTTGGAAAGCAGTATAATTGTGTCATAATTTGTAGCCATTGTGATACAACTACCATCCCTCTTTTTTACAAATAGCAGTTGATCTTCTTTTTCATATTGAAACTCAAAATACCTTCAATCCTTCTTCACCTCCTTATTTTCACTGGGCAGCGGATATTTCTTGGTTAGATTGTCTCTTACGGTTCTAGCAGCTCTCCAGCCAATGTTTTTCAAGATAGTAAGTAAACGAAGACTTGTGACATAATTATCAAAAAAACTATATGGGCAGATGGTTCACTAACAGCTTCAAATAATTCAAGAAGTACTTGGAAACCTAAAGGCAAATCACCAGCTCCTTCTTTGGAAACATGCGACTTGGCACCACAGTACGTGTTGAATTTGTAGCAAAATCCTGTAGAACAGCAAAGCATCCAATCTTTGTAACCAAATCAAACCGGTTTTCTCCTAATAAATTGCTTAGAAGAATGGTGACCATAATACTTTATCATACTTTTGTTTATTGACAGTTTTCATGAAGCTTTCCCCATTGCAAAAAATCTTTGCTTAGCTTCTGCATGAGAGGGCGCAGTTTGAACATTTTGTTGATTTTATCTAGTTCTGAATTATTAGTGATGTGAAAATACTTTTGTATTTCTTGGTATCTGTTCCGGATCATAGAACTGGAAACAATTAAAACATGTACGTCCTGGTCTACACACCAATATAGTTTCTCTCTTGGTAGGCTTCTTCTTCTGTAACAGTAAATGTGTGCTCATTCTTGTCATCAACATACCTTTTTGTTTCTTGTATTAGATTCAAATAGTTCAATCAGGCTCAATCTCTCTAATTCAGACTGCATTTGTTTCCCTTGCTCTAAATAGCCATAGCTATATGCCCATCATCTACAGTTTGTTGCTTTTTATTTCTAGGAATGTCTCTACCAATGTTATTATAATGCTGCCAAAGGGATGAATATCATCTTCAGAGTCATACATTTTGTCATCTAATGAAAATAATTCGACTTCTATGGGTACATAGTCAAGTGGAAGGCTAGCGGTCTGTAGATCATTCTCTTCAAATTCCTTTGCACCCGTTCGATAAATATACATACACTTTGAGACATGATTTTAAGTTATACTGGGAAAACAACTGAAGGTTCACCGCTTGTTTAGCAAAGTAAAAATGAGCCACTTTAGGTTGCACAACTTTGGGAGAGAGATAGCTTATGAGGAGCTGTTGAGAAGATTGTGCATTAGCAAGCTTTATAATTATGAGCAATCGTCCTCTCATATACATAATAAATAATTGATTAATGAAATTTCAAGTAATAGAAAGAGTGTACTGAAAGACATTCATGATATTAAAGGAAGTTGGGTTTTAAAATTACCGTTCGAATGACCGGAGATTTAAACACAAGAAAAAAAGGTTTGTGTAAGAGTTTCTTGTCCTAATAACTGCACTAAAAGAAATTAGAAATATCTAAAGGAAGGAAACAATAAATCTACAAAATTTAACATTAACCTCTTTCCTTTCTTTTCAATTCAAAGAAAAGTAATTTTTTCGGTATTATAATAATGTAAAGAAATCTAAAATTCATAACCCTTCTGATGAATGATGATTGATAGAAAATTCATTATTTACTTGAGTTGTTTTCTAGAATGATCGACAGTTGCTTGCACCCATTAGTTCTAGTACACATAAGTACCTCATCATCAAATAAATTTGTTGAATATGTAAAATAATTCAGTTTCAATTAAATTACATAGAAAACATACATAATGTGATGATATAAAAAATGTAAATGTGATGATATTAAAAATGTAGTGATATTTGAAAATGATAAAAAAAAGAGAGTATATAAAAAAAATTTTGTTTTTGTTTTTGATAAATGTAATGACAGTAAAAGAAATAAATTAATATTGTCAAGAAAATAGCGTTTTAATAAAAAAATTAAGAACCACACGAAGAAAAATAAGGACCCTGAGAAAAAAGAGCTCTCCATTTATCATAACAAAAAAAATTGGCGTCCCAAGGTGGTAGGGCAAGTTAAATAAAAGACATAATTATCATTTTGTTAGTTGTCTGTTGGTAGTGGAAAGATGTCAAAGCGAGGTAAATCGGTAGATAGTAGAAAAAGGGACAAAAGAGAGGAAGAAAATATTGAAATTGAACAGATGGAAGAAGAAAGTACAAGTATGGAGGAGACCAAGGGAGATGTTGAAAAGGGAGATAAAGAGCAAAAAGAAATAAGACAACAACAACCAGATTTACTTAAAATATTAATAGAAATGAAACAAGATCAAGATAAAAAATTTGAAGACCAAACTAAAAGATTAGAAGAGATTAAACAAGATAATACTAAAAGATTTGAAGAAATCAATCATAATCAAGAGAAAAGATTTGAAGAAATTAAAAGAAAATTTGAAGATCATGAGAATAGATGGAATAATATTGTTAAAAACATGAGAGGTGAAATACAAGAAGAGGTGAATAATAAGATAGATGAATGTCAGAATGAAATGCGTAGGAAAATAGAAAGACACCAAGAAGAAATTATCAACATGTTACAAATAAGGGATGCAGATATAAATGAGAAAATTAAGGAGCAAGAAAAAGCACAAGAAAACTACCAGCAGAATGTGAAAATAGAATTAGAAAAAATAAACAAAAATGTTGAAGAGAAATCAACAGCAGGTAATCATGGACCAAGTCATTATTGTATATTAGATAGCGGGATTCAAAATATGGCAAAATTCTCAGTAAACCACAAACGAATAAATCCAAAAGAAAGAATTAACAGTTTACCAATAAAAAAGGCAAATCTTAAAAATAAGATAAAGAATAATTACAAAAAAGAAAAAAATTATCAAAATAACAATAATAATAAAGAAAAATTGAAATGTACTATTAATTGGCAGAATAAACTAAGAAGAGCAAGAAAAGCGAAAAGAAGAAACAAAATGAAGATGACAATGGAAAATAAAAGGTTGGAGGGGATCAAAGTCAAAAGAAAATCTAAAAATAAGACTAGAAAGAAAAATAAGGAATCGAGGTATAAAATATTTAAGAAAGATAGTAAATCCAAAATAAGGATGGAAAAATATACAATGATAATGAAAAAACATTTAAAGAATTTACTATCAGGAGTCAGAGAGGAACAAAGAAATTACAAATACAGAAAAAGAAAGAAAATCAAAGAACTAGAATAAATGCTACAAGAGAATGTTAAAGTAAAAATTAGAAGCCAATGTGGACAAAAATAACCAAAGAAGAATAGGGAACATTGCGTATTAGGTTTGACAAGAAGGTATGAATGATGCTTGAATGAATGTGTTAAAGATAATCATAATGAGTTAAATAATTATTAATGAAGTATTATTAAAATGATGATAATTATGAAGATTTGAATATGAAGTTAGTAGAATAATAATGATAATAATAATAAATAATTAATGATATGATTGATAATATTAAAAGAAAAGGTCAAAATATGATCCTTAATATGAATAAGTAAAGATAAAATATGATATTGAAGTAGATAAATGAGGCAGGGAGTTAAGTTATATGAAGAAAAGGTTACTATTAGAGAAAATAATTTTTTGCAATTTCTCAAGAAGTTGTAGAAAATGATTTGTATGAATGCAGCATGAATGAAAGCTAGTTGGAAAATAGAGGAAAATAAGGGAGAAATAGGAAGGAAATGTGAAATAAAATGAAAATATCGAATATTGAGTTAAAAAAAAACAATAAAAAAAAATCCTGTATAAAATGTTAATAATGCTAACCAAACTTATAAAATTTTAAATTGTTATTCTGCTGAAATAATGTAATGTCAAAGTGACAATTAACAAATGTCAAGAATGACAGTTGCCTAATGTCAAAATGACGTTCGACAAATGTCAAAGTGCAAGACCGTCAATTCAAATAATTAAGGTTAGAATAAAAACATAAAACAAAACACCATTAAAAAAAAATGATTATGTATATCATGAAACAAAACAATATCTATTATATTACATAAGACAAATAAAAGAAACAAAGATCAAATTGTAATGGAATTCACAATTGAGTATATTTTAGTTAATATTAATCAAAATTTAAGCTGTAGTATAAAACGCTTAAAATTTATATTAATATGGAGGGGAAATGTGATGATATCAAAAATGTAAATGTGATGATATTAAAAATGTAGTGATATTTGAAAATGATAAAAAAAAGAGAGTATATAAAAAAAATTTTGTTTTTTGTTTTTGATAAATGTAATGACAGTAAAAAAAAATAAATTAATATTGTCAAGAAAATAGCGTTTTAATAAAAAAATTAAGAACCACACGAAGAAAAATAAGGACCCTGAGAAAAGAGCTTTCCATTATCATAACAATAAACAACGTTGCTTTTTGTTCTGTTTTACAAATTATTTATACACTTTATAGTATTGACTAAATGGAAGAAATTTCTGTAATTTCTTCTTCATTTTCTCTGTTGCTAATGGATGGAATCTTTGATGTTTCAGTATTATAACATACTCCCACATTTATGAGAGGTTTATAATTATTTACTATCTTTTAATCCGTTTCAAAACATTAACATTCAGAGTAAAAAAGAAAAATAAGACAAAACAAAATAAAGATTACATAAATTATGTTCAAAGTGATGATTACTGCACAAAATTGGAAATTTCATTCTTGTTATGATGATTCACTTTAAAATTATGAGGTAGGGTGATTCAATGCAGGAAAATACTTTAATGCATGTTCACCTAATAGATAAAGATTTAAATGTTGAAAAGAGTATTAAACTCGATAACATCCAATTTTAAATACAAGCCAAACTTTCAGAACGCCTGTGTAAAAGGTGATTTGCTTTAGTTTTGTTCACGGGCAACAAAGAGTCTATTTCATAAAAAGTTTCAAATAAAGCCATGGTTTGACAATAATAATCTCATTGTGGCTTTATTTGAAACTTTGTCTATGAAATTAGCCCAACAATGATCCAGAGGAAGTTAAAATTAAAACCTACAGTAATAACTCTGCAACTTAATACATATAATGTTACTTTTCAGTATGAAAAAAGAGAAAAGCACAAATTCTTTCAAGTTCCTATCTTGGAAATGCTTTTTAAGCCTTGCTAATCTTGAACTCAAAAGTATTTATTCTTTAACAAACAAAACAAATGACTAGATTGTAGTTTCTTAGAATTCCATGATACAAATTATGTAATATTCTATTAAAAGGTTTCAAGCTAAATTTTAAAAATGTGGTTTTAACAAATTTTATTTATCTGCAAATTCTTGAAACCGATTTTTTTGGTTCAACTAGTTTAAACTATTTGAAGAAATATTTCATAATCACTTGAATTGTATGTTCAGGGAATTCCAGTTGTAGGTAATTTGTATTTTAATAAATAACAATAATTACTTTCCTACTACTAATTATTATATCTATCAACCTTCATTTTTATAACAAAATAAGTCTAACCCAGATTTCATGTCCCCAATAATAATAATCAATCATAAGCTACAAATCAAACTTGTCAGCCCTGTTTATAATATACTCGGTTTAAAAGATAAATACAACAAATACTAAAAGCAAATAAAACTTACCCTTAAATATGATAGACGAAATGATTTTTCTGGATCAACTTCGTATAAACCAAATAAACTTTCTTCACTAACTCTTTTAATATCATGCAAACTTTCTCTTGCAGCAGTTAACCCATCTGATAACTCTGTCATTATTCATTAAGCACACCTATACACACAATGTAACACGACTGATTTAAAAAAAAATCTTTTGATAATCCTTGGATACAGAAACAGAGATATGGTACGATTAAGTTTTATTGCGTGCCATTGTTTAAGTTTCTCAGATAAAACTCACTCATATTTTATGTTACTTTTTTCTAAATTAACGCCTAAAAATATAATACCTGTAATTATAAAATGTTGTCAGTGTTATAATTTTTTCAAACAATTAATTTGAACATCTGACTTACTCAAAAACTGACACTTGAATAAAACTTTACACATTGACTCTTATCTATATATTAAAAAGATAAAAAATGTCTTCAATTAGAAATGCAACGAGGAAAGGTTCAAGATTAGAACAATATTAGCAAAATACGTACCTATTTCACACAAAATTGGCATTAAAGTAAACTGATAAAATATAACTTTAAAATATTGATAAGCCATATCTATTACTATTATCTTAAAGAGAACGGACTAAACAAAAATTTTATCAGCTTCTTAATCAATGAACAAAAAACTTCCAGAAAACATTTATAAATAAAGTCGAGAGTTTTCTTTCGTGCGTAGACTGACCATGAATTTGTTTTTTTAAAAATTATTTAGAGCATGGTCATATGGGCATTAACCCTACTATATCAATGGTAATAGCCGTTTTCATAATAAACTTTATATACAGTAACTTGAACTAAAGTAACTGTCACTTTAGCAAAGTATAAAGTTTTCTATTTTCACATTACATTACAAACTGAACTTTAGCATTCTAAATCGAATGTTTCAGTTCATACTTTGGTATCCCTGAAAAACAATAAGTTTGAAGATAATTGTTAAAAGTATATTTCTAATAACGTTGATTTCCACTTTAAAACAACCAAGGCATATTCATAAATATTTACAGATTAAAGTAAATCTTTACAGTGACCTTCATGTTGCCTTTAATTAAAAATGATGAAATTGTATTATGAAACAGCTTCCTAAACTAAAGTAGACTTTACGTAAAATATAAAGTCAGCTTTGAATTTGTTATGAAAATGGTCATAAATTACATAAATTGACTGAAAAGTCTTAAATTGGAATAGAAATGGCCATAGCCAGAGAAATACCAGAGATTGTTGAGCATTCCCTAAAATTGCATAAGCAGTAAGGATTAAAGTTATAGAGAGTCAAACTATTAATTCTTAGAAGACAAGATGTGCTTTGGAGAAAAATAACTTGTCATCTGAAAACAAATTATAAATGCATAAAAGTTATACCAAGTGTGAAGTTTCAAACCCATACATAGGACAATGCATGGGAATTCAGATTTTTGTAATTGCTGCTCCCCAAAATGAACCTACAGGGGAGGTAATGGTATCAATCGATACGGTAGAAGTTCCTATGTATGGGTTTGAAACTCCACGCTCGGTATAGTAACAGTCAACATTCTATAGTAACATAATGGGAGACAAAGAATGGCAGTTGACAAGAACTACATATTGTAATATTTTATGAGATAATAATCAGCCCTACTACATACCTATAAATAAATGTTAA
>VTPC01087948.1:0-11417 GCA_011009095.1 Ignelater luminosus | reverse complement strand
TACGTAGAGACATGTGAATCAGCTAAAGCTACAATTGAGCAAGAATCTTATTATTGGAATCTTTTGATTTTAACAACCCAAACAAAATTCAATTTTAGCGCTCGACCTCACGTTTCCGATTCCCTCGGGATGACTTCATCTCTACCTCAACTCGCCCATAATTTAGATCGAATTTCACTACACGTACCACTTGTTAGGTAAAGCAAAAACATAATTTACTCTAATTAAATGATTTCGCAGAATTGCTTAGAATTATTAATTAATTGCCAGAATTTCTATGGAAACAAACTAGAAATTAGAAATAGATGTGAAACATGAGGACATTATATTAACGTTCCCAAAAACAATCAAACCGTTCAAAGAGATTTTAAGAAACTTTGAAAAGTTGACTTTGTTAATAAGAACATTATGTGAGAGATCTAAGTATAGAGGTTCAGTCCAAAATCTTGCTTTTAGTACCTGAACTAGAAGTGCAGATCATTTCCATTACCATTGTAGACCATAAAGATAAGTTTTTTTACTGAAACGTGTTGAGTAGCTTTAAACAGCAGTACCTAGTGTCTAAGATAGGGGTGGGCATATTTAACGTAGATGTCTGCTTGAAAGTTAGTTTTTACCGATAAAGTTTTACAATTTTCAGAAAATAAGGTAGGTAATTCTAGATTTAATCGTTTGGACAATAATGTTTCATAGCAATATCTCCAATATTTAGTTCAGTGCATAACCGTAATTATTAAAGTATAGTAGAAGTGAGCACAATAATTTATTGCCTAGATACCTATTTAATAGTTATAATTATTCCCTCAGTTGTCTGTCTAAATCAGTCTTGGAAATTATAGTTTCCACTTATCATTAAATTCGTAACTAGTTTCAGCGCGAAATACCTAATTGGTTGTTAATTAATTACCAGTAATATTACTTAGCACGCCCAGTAAATAAATTTACAATTTAAATATCTCGTGACTAATACCGTTAGCAATTTATACATATATCTCTATATCTGAGACTATTTTCATTATCGAACAAGAATTGCTGTTCATAAACGCTACTTTTATTAATATACATACAAGGTATAACCACTACAGCAGTGCCTTCACCTTGATGTACTATGTAGGTAGTGTTCAAAAAAATGTGGGGGCTGGCTAGATTGCATTGAGAATCTACTGACTATGTAGCTGATAGCAGTAGTTTAATATTTCATGATGACAACATAGCCTGCGACAAAATCTTTACATTTAGATAGTTAGATCAATGGCAGAATGTAAACTAAAGAATATTATGCCTGATCTGTAACTTAAAATGATTTAAATGACTTAAGTTATTAATATTACCCGATAAAATCATGTTTGTTTTGTTTAGCTGTTCTTAAAAATTATTATTAGAGTTTTGGTGCTAATAATTATGCAAAACTTAACATGTCAAATTTGAAAGCTAAAGAATACTGGATTCTTTATATGGCAAGATACATTTATAATCTCGTAACTGATAACAGTATTAGTATCAGCCATTAATTCTAGATAATTAAATAATGCATGATGTGGCTGTCTACTTTCACTATTATGCGATTAGTAGACAACAACCCGGCTTAAATAAATCTTTAAAAATAGAATTTAACACATCAATCTTTTTAAAAATTTTCTCTCCTGTCTTTTATCAGACTAGTTATTTACATACGACATTTAGCCTTAATGAAACTAAAGTAGAAAAAGTTTTTGTAATGTTGGAATGTCATGAGATGAATATGCCTTTTCCAAATAGAACAAGATCAAGCAAACAAAAATTCACAATTTTATTTAAAATTTGGCCAACGAGATTGCTGCCTGTAAAGTGATCAAGTTCTTAATCACGTGAAACATGAAACAGATGACATGAGAATTGCTATTATTCTAATATTTTAAAATAAACTATCCAATTACATATTTTACAAATAAAGTGAATTTATTTATTGTTGTTACAATATTTGTTTTTCATATGATGCCCAACTTCTGATTTCCACTTCCTGTGCTGATCGCGTGGATCTTAGGCACTCGGTGCAACATACTCACTTTCTAGCGCTGCCCGACAGACATCCGAATGCTAGGAATCTAGAGTGTGTTAGTGCAATTAAAAGTCTTGGTAAGTAAAATTGCGGTGTTTTGCACTTTTTCAGTCAATAACCGAAAATGGCTGTATTGAGAATACTTAAAATGTAATGACCTAAACTGTACACTAGTGAAATATCAAATGTATGTCATAAGACACCCTGTATAACGAGTGTTAAATAAGTATTCGAATCATTTCATCAAAACATTGTTAGCAAGTTTGCTCGCGTAACACTACATCATACTTGACCTATGCGTGACTATACTTTTTGAAATAGAAATTCAATAACATTGATGTCAATAGCTGTGTCCGAGAGCAAGTAGCGA
Organism: Ignelater luminosus; assembly: GCA_011009095.1. Taxonomy (NCBI): domain Eukaryota; kingdom Metazoa; phylum Arthropoda; class Insecta; order Coleoptera; family Elateridae; genus Ignelater; species Ignelater luminosus. The sequence continues at coordinate 9,009 of VTPC01087948.1, read as the reverse complement.
TTAGCATTGTTTCAATCTGAAGCAAACCGGACATGACCAGCTACCACCTAATATAATCAAAAATAGGTTCTTCCTCAATTCTCACTTAACATCCAAGTACGCCAAAGCATTTGACAATTACAAATGTGCAAAACATACACTTACTATCACATTCTTCAAATTAGTGCCAAGAGGAACCAAGTGTAATAAAATCCTAAATCCTAAAATGAAATGAACCACGCCAAAAGGTTCAGTCAAATGGCTATATGTTCTATCATTAGAACACCAAATGTTACCCTGTACGATTCTCATTGTAATACAAGAAGAAAACAACTAAAACAACAGAAAGATATCTTACGCAGTTGGAGGTTTGTTTCCAACTACTCGTGATACTAAACTACGATTATTGGGAGCCACTAAGAGGAAATTCAGGAAACAGTTTTGAGTAGCTTTAAATACACTTCAAGAATATTGTCCAATTCTGGCCCTACCACGAATGAAACGTACAACAAGGTCCTGAACCTCTAGTGAGGGACAAAAGCAAAATTTCCTCAGAAAGTATTCTGCAGATGCCACTAGAAGTCCTGAGGATCCCAGCAGAATATAAGAGCGACCTTCTCGCGTCAAGTTGCCGTAATAATTAAGCAAGATTAACAAACTAACCATAAGAGGCTTTACGCCAAGGCTTACCAAAATCAAAAAACAGACCCTGAGGCGAAAGAGTAAACTAAAAGTTATCGACAAAAAACCTAGAAGATATTCTATCGTCTGACTGAAAACTCTATTTCGTATTGTACATCACAGAGAGCAGTAAATACAAACATGAATTTAGAAAAACAAATATCAGTCAGGATTATTTTAGACAAGATAAAAGAATTTTAAAGCTCAACACTCGGCGGTTTAGATTCATTTGCCATTATTATTTATACAGGCTTTTGTTTAGTGTAAACCAATTAACAGTTTTTTTATTTAATGTTATTTCTACGGAATCTTTTGAAGATTTTGTTTATAATTTAGCTTACTCTTGAAAGATTCTGCATATGCCAAATAATAGATAATAGACGTAGGTAGTAGACTGTTGAATTAACACAAGCTTTATTGAAATGTGACGGTTTCCGTAAAACAATAGAATTATTGTATTTTAAGACGTCAAAGGAAATTATGTTGCAAAAGGCTTTTGATAAAGCTTGAATGTCATCAACAGACAATTATATCAGTCTTTACGGCATTTCGCGAACGTTGTTCTTTTTCAATGTCGGATTGCCACTTGCAATGTTTTGCAAAACGCGGTAAAAATGATTTCTTTAAACTTAAAACCGGGCAGCATTCAAGGCAGTTAATAAATAGTTTGAAAAATATTATAAGCTCACTTTCAGAGTTCGATGTTAAGTTTGTTAGTTCACAGTTAGATTAATTAATGTAATAAATAGTCAATCTTTGTGTAGAAGTAGTGATCGTTTTTATTTTTCAGATAAAGCCTTTAGTTATTAAAATAATAATCAAATCTGGCAACAACGATACGGTATCAACAAGGAAATTCTTTGAAGATCGTTTCATCTCGAGCTTAAAATTTATTTGTTATTTTTATGTTATGTAAAATTCTTAATATTTTGGGTTGAAGAAATAAAAAGCTTCTTGGATTCTGTTTAATTAACTTAATTTAATAACAAAAATTATCGCCATCTTACATGTCACTTTCTTCAAGTCATTCTCTTCTACATAGTGTCTCACATACCACCAACAACAACGGTAGGTATTATGATTACATTAAAGTATTAATAAAGATAAAGTATTTCAAACCCTAACAAAAATTAAGTAAATCGTTTAAAGTTGACAAATTTAGTTTTGGTCTTTTGAGCTTTTAACATAAAATCTTTTATGCGCAGTGGTATATTTCTTTGAGCTAATTTTTGATTGAATTTAATTCTTGATAATATCACCACCACCGTATCTAAATAAGGTAACAGTTTAATCCCAAGGTTGGAAGACTTATGTAATTTTTTTCTTGTCATTAATCCAAATTATCTAATAATTAATTTAGTTTCGTATTATTCAAATAGAAACACAGAAAATATTTCGCATTTTATTTGCTTGAGACATGTTTCACTTCGAGTATCTTTAATTAAGTACATAAATTGCATTTTCTAGGAAATTAATGAAAGATCATCAAATTATATACGTTCAACCCTATTACTTCTAGAAACAAAAATACACTGCATAGACTAGAACAAAATTTGAAATTGATCTAAAGCTAGAAAACTTTTTAACTTGCAACAACAAGAAGACATTAAATAAAATACTAATAAAATAAGAATACATTAAAAACCAGGAAACACAATGTAATTTTGTAGACAATTCCCTTTCTTTATAGACAAGAGTATTACAAAATCAAAATTTATTGCTGTCTTCTTTCATAATGATAAACCTGTTTACCTACTAAAATTGATAAGAAATGATTATAACTTTTTTGACATCAATCAGTTTTGACCTATTCCAGGTACTCTTTGGCATTTTACAGTACATACGTGATGATGATTTTAACTATCTGTGTAGATTGCCTTGCCGCAAGCGGTACAGTAAAATAAATGAAATTTTCTTTAAAATGGTATTAAACTGTAAAAAACCGATTTTTAGGTTTTGTTTTTTGTCTGGAAACAGGAAAACCTTTGCGGCGTATTAATTTAGTCAGCTATGACGTTGGTGTAAAATTGGGAAAAAGTAGACAAAGTTACTAATTAATATAACAATTAGTAGGTGTAATTAAATGTTAAAAAATAACATTAAACTTAATATTAATCTTTTTGTAAGAAAATGATTACTATTTAATGTTGCGAGTTCCATACTTTAAATTTTTTTTTAAATATCTATAATTTAGAACATAAATAGAAAATTAGAAAACGACCGTTTCGCACCTGCTTTAAAATAGAAAATTCTATATTAATTTAACTCAATTATAGTAATTTTAATGATACTTCAGCTAATTAAATGACCGCAAAATAGCAAAATCAACCACCGAGAGTAAGCAAATCATACGCTGACCTCTGCTGGCAGCAATGACAACAAAAACAAAATATTTTCATTTAACAGAAGAATGTGAAAGTACGAACGCGTACTTCAAGCTTTAATTAAGTGATATCTAGTTCCAGTTTTATTTTATTTCATTTTTATTAGAAAAACGTTTAGAAATATTATAAATCATGATTTAAAGAAAACAACCAGTAAAATGTGCACATTTTCAATTGAACTATAGGTCTCGTTTTAAAAAAATTCTTCAAGAACATTAAAGGAATGATTAAGAAGAAAAACATTTTGAGGTTTGCTGATGTAAAGTCGCGCCTTCAAGGCCGCCTTGTTCACTTTCTTTCATTTGTATTTTTATTGCAAAAACGGCATGCAGGTTTGGAATAATTCAGAGTACAGCAGCATTAAGAAACATTGCGGGTTCTCAGCTTCAACATTGTTTCTGAATTCGAAATTATCCTTAATCGTTCTGTATATTCGCTGTGAATTCCAGAACTCGACTCGATTTATATGTTAATCTATGCAGACCCAAACTTAGATAATTACTATTAACATTTGGACCTTAATCCGGACAAACCCAGTTTACAATTAGAAAAATAAGAAAAATATAAAATCGTCAAAACTAACCTTATATTAAAAAGACTATTATAGACGTACTATAGTTGCCACTCTGGATTAAAACCTAGTATTGTATTCGATTAGTTAATTGGTTAAATGCACGTGTGCATATAATTATTTCTAACATTATTACAGTTTTGCAATATCCTTAACGTTAATAAATTTTAAAGATTTGTCTTTTAGTTAGTTCCTATTTGAATATGATGACTTTAATTAAACGAACAATTACATATTTAATTATTGTAATATTTCAACAAAATAATGTGCTATTTCCGGATGCTATTGTAGAAGAATTTTACGGTACTTAGAAGGAAAAAACGGTTATTATTATGCATGTTTTTATGAATAATGTAAGACCTTGACCTATAGAAAATTGAGCATTAGAAGATTAAACCTTTCAATTCGTTGTAAAATAATAAATACTAATAAAATGTGGTTTATAAAATTTATTTTAAACAATTTTTTTCTGATTTTACAATTGGTTATATAAGCTACTTGTTTTAACTATGTTAATAAATCACTTTTTAAAATTAACATAAAATTATTCTATTAAATTATTAATGTGTCATTTTTGTTAATTGAAAGTATATTTTTACAGAAGTACTATATAACGGTTGTTTTTTTTTCTATTATTATTTGAAATGGACTGAAAAAATGTATCAGGAAGACTGTCAATCTTGCAGCAGAACACTAAAGAAAACGTTTTCTCAATACATTTAGAAAATCTTATTTAATATTGATGATAGTAAAATAGTCAATTATTATAACAACTGCATTGAAGAGATGAATTGCTGATTATAAACAGCGAAGGTTACCATTTGTGAAAGTTTTATAACATCTATTCTGATCTTCCAGGAAATAAACAACAGAATCATTTCTATTTTTCATCACATACCATCCTGTTGACATTTCTTACTCACCATAGAGATGTAAAAAATACAAAGTTATGCAATATAAAGAACCTTTTGGAAGTTGGAAATGTAATGTCATTGAAACAGAATAATCCGTGTTTGAATTAAAACCAGAATCCTTACGTAGTGCTAATAAATTTTTGCTAACAAATTAACATCTAAAATGACTAGCAGGTACATTGAACTTCTGCAAAACACAGTTAGTAACACTTACTTCCAAGAAACATTTTTTTATAGTTCTAAGAAATTGCTGGCAAACATTATGTTAGACGTATACGTAGTACCACAATAGTATCATGGCCAGTCAATTTCCATGTCGTAACATGCTTACTTCACAATCAGACCATGAGTTATAAGAAGAAATCAATGAGACGGCTAAAATGTGGAAAAAGTAATTTACTAACCACACCATAAGAATAAAAGTACCCTTAATTGGTCAATATACTATCGTAAAGGAAGGATTATTATTATTAATCATTGACACTATTCACTTAAAGTAGATGCACCGGCTAGAAAGGTTTGTTGTGCTTATCCACTTGTATTCGAGCGTCATCTAACTATTATATCGAACCCAACTAACTTGAATCTTTGACAAGACAATATTTTGCAACAGCATCAGATATGTCTGCAGTTCAGGTCATATTGAACTGTTTCAGAGTTCTACCTTTTGGTTTGATGCTACATATTTGTTCCTTTTTACTATAAGTGCACCATCGGCTTAGCATTGTCTGATCACATGTCAAAGACTATAAGTCAGTGATCTGAATCCGTCATTTCTAGTTTCCTTGTGTTTTAAGGTTTATACAATTGTACGATCTACTCATTTTCTTGTGCTATAAGATTCAGAGCAGTACCTTCATCGTTACAGCAGAAGTCGCTTTTATGGCTCTTGTTACTTCCAGATAGATCAGGTTTTAAATCTTGCTTACCTTGAAATTAGTGTCTGTTTGCATCGTTTTGAGCCATCGTATCAAGGTTCAGTGTGTCAACACTAATATGGTCACTTTAATATTACTATAGTCAACGTATCATAATCAGGTCTGGTCTCCAAGCTTTTTCATACATTTATTTTACCAGCTGACATCGTTTTTTGCTAATATAGAAATGTGTTGGTTCTAGGTATCTACAATTACTTCAAGATACACAGAATTACTTAGCCTTTCTTATGCTTTCTGACACACAGTTATAATACGCAACCTCTCTAACTTTCTTTTAGAGACTCTTACTCATCGCACAGTCTGTTGCTGGGTTTAGGACAGTTTCATTATTTTTCTGATAGTAGCAAAGTTATCAGCATAGTCTGTTATGTAAGATTTTTGTCTGTGGAGTTTCTATAGTAGTTTGTTTTCAGCAGACTCAACAGCAGAGGAGAGAGTACTTCCACTTGCGAATAACAAGGTCGAATGCATTAGTGGGCCTTGATTTATCTACAATAAATTCCTTTGAGTCTCCTTTTTGCTGTTTTTATGCTTCTGTTGTTTCTATATTGAGAAAAGCACCCAGTGTCACTATCTTTTTTTTTTTAAATACTTAATGCAATGCTGCTGCTTGTAAACATATTAATGTATGTGTAGACATAAAGTTAATTGATCTGGGACCTTGTCAGTAGATTAAACCTCTGACGTGCTTTCATTTTGTTTAAATGATGTGAAGATTCTGACTATTCTACTCAACAGAGTATTCATTCCTTGCTGATGCATCAATGGTAGAATTTAATCAGGACCTAGAGATCTGCAAGCACCAAATGAGTGGACGGGTCATTTAACATTATTATATGAGATTAAACTCTTTGCAATTGTCCAATCAGTTTTGGATACATCATTTGGAGATTCTGCCAAAATTGTGCTGCTTTAGTTATCATTTAATTTAAAGTATGAACATTCTAACTATGTTTTCAAAGTTAATAGCAAATTTCCTCAATGTTTTCAGGAAGAAAAGAAACATTTTCGCAAAAAAATTATTATTACTTGTATTCTTTTTAGTTTAGGCACCGACTACTAAGCCATATGGCCCCGTGATCTAATACCCAAAAAAAGTCTTCCAGATTCAAGGCTCGAACTTACCTCGCCAAGGTATAGCTTCGCTTTGTACGTGCCATTTACACTAAATACGTAAAGTGTCTTAGTAGCACATGTTGTCACCGCTGAACTATCCGGTCATATTTTTATCTTTTGTGTTTGCTATTGTTAGTCGTGCGCTAAATTTGAATCTTATAATTAAGTCTTATTAATTTACTACCGTCAATTAAAAACTTGATAAGTCGAAAATTAGACGTTTTGAAATAGTTTGTATACTAAAAGACAGATTTGATTAATGGCGATCGTTTCATACACATATCTCAAAATGTCCAATTTTCGACTTATGTATTTAGCTGAGGGTAGTGAATTGTTCGTTAATGATACATATAGAATCGCATTCTAGAAAAATCTGATACATAACACCCTGTATCATCAAAATATATCCAAAGGAAGTTACCTATAGAGATTGTTCATTGTTTTATTTAAATATTCAAAATCAGTTTTATATATCTGCAATTCTAAATATATCGGTATCATTTACCTATCTAAGTTATTCAACCTAGAAATCTGTAAAATGTAACATTAATGTTCAATTGTTTTTTCAAATGAAATATATATCTTTTACTTGATTTGTAGCATTTATGGTGATGGTAGATAGGGATCCCTGCCTTTGGACAACATTTGCAAATAAACAATAGTTTTTTGGAGAATGCACATTTTGCTAAAATTCTAATTTTAAATTAAAATGTAGATTTTCTGATATTTAGAAGCTCAGAGATTTTAATTAGAAATCGCGTGTCGTGGTAACCCTATGCGAGAGGTTGCTGGTTTATCGACATCTTTTTCTTACTGGTTTACGACCAGGTAAGAAAAACTAAAAGGTACTGGTAAAAATTAAAATAATTCTAAAAGTACAACGTCTATAGCAAAAAAAGAAGTAGTACAATTTCTAATTTAAGCATTTTCGGAATATTTTTATTGAAATCTTGCCAAACATAACTAAGACGCAAAATGCCTGCTTAATAAATAAATCAACTTAAAATTGAATGCCGATCCTGTACATAATAAAAATGCCTTTCGTAATGCTTATCGCGGTTCCTAATGCAAATTAAAATTACATAACCTATACAGAATATCGGATAGAAAAAAATTAATAAAATAAATCAATTAAAATAAATAATCTACTCTAAATACTCTTCGTGCATGTCAATTGTGGATAATTTATCAGATATTTGACATGCACGAAAGAAATAAGAATGATTGATAAATTAATTTTGATACACTAGTCAGTTAAATATAGAGTAAGTAATCATTATTTTAACCAGTTAATGTTGATAATTACTGCGAGAAATGCTTATATGAATATTTAAGTTTTAAATGAGATATTAAACAAAACGAAATTTTAAAAATTTTAACTTAAAAGTAATCGTAAATTTTGTGATGAAATATACGCGTATGTATTTGTAAGTAAAATTACAGAGATATTTATTTCAGTTTACCTGTAAAATTCTCACCGAAGTACATTCATTTAAGTCTTTATTACCTAATACTGTCTTAATGAGTACATTAACTTTACAAATAATCTTTCTTACCTAATTACTGTTCTTTTATTAATCGATAACGTTTTCAATATTTCTATAAACAACAACGGTAGTACTCTCCACCAATGCTAGATCAGTGAGACACCCTGTATATATAGTAAATTATATAGAAGGAATGTAAGAAAAAACAGAAAAGAAACAACAAGAAGTTTTTTTAATAATAATTCTAAAAACATGATTAATTATGTAATAGGTAGTTTCATTTCTAAAAGTAACCTTTATTGAACAGTCAATATTTCTAGTGCATTTGCTATCTGATGTAATTAACAGTAACAATAATAATAAATAAAAATAACAAATGCAACGAGCGCCATCTTCAAAATCGCTTAACTAATCTCTTTAGTGATTAGTTAATACATTGCTGTTTTTATTTACTATTTGATAGTTGTTTCAGTAGAGGTTTAACTATGTTAGGTTTTGCTGTGTCTATGCTAAAAATAAGAAAAAAGCAAAAATGTGGGAATCTTTAATACAAATTGATTGGTATGCAAAACAAAAGTTCTTTGCAAAATTAATAGACTGTGCGTTGGGGTATTAACAATTTTCTGGATTCATAGAACTAATTAACATTTCTAACGCATTTTTCTTGTCACACAGGTAAATTGGAATTTATAGACTTATTTATAATTTATTCTTTAGAAAAAACGAATAATTTGTTTTATTTAAATAATTTAGGAAACAAGCTAAAAAAACGCGAAGGCTTAAAAGATTCCTAGAAATAAAGTTGAAATTTATCTGTATATTCATACAGGGTGGTTCTTAATTTTTTTAAAGAGTAATAGTAAAGTAAAATAAAAAGAATCAATCTACATTAAATTGCATTAACAAAATTAATATCTAAAAGTTTGTGCTAAAGTGTGT
>VTPC01087942.1:11941-27938 GCA_011009095.1 Ignelater luminosus | reverse complement strand
TTTTTTTCTACTTTTCAGGATGGTGTACCGTATGAGTGTAGACAAGCTAACTCGTGGAGAGTTGCAGTATGAATTGGTCATCCGTGGGTGCAACCACCAAGCTGGCACCGTTACGCTAAGGAAAAGTTTAAGAGAGATTTTTAGAAAAATGTCAAAACGTCCTGAAAACCCATTTTCCTGCGAAAGTGATTTCAAGTATATGTCTTTAGGAATCGAAGCCTTTCGAGATTTGTTCCGGCTTTCCGTTTGTCGTTGATTGAGACAAGTTTGCCCACTTGTTGGGACGTTTACATGTTGTTATTGTTACGACCGCTGAGGAGATCACAAAAACAGATGGGTTTATTTCATCTATCTCACCTTTGATGACCTCATACCAGAAATTAAGTTCTTCAACAGAACCTTCTTCTGTTGTCGAACCATCTAGCACGGGTGCATCTGTTGTGGATAATTTCTTTTTTAACTGTAATCGTGTCCTCTGATACCAAACTATTGCTACTACTTTAGCTAGCAGTCTTAAGTCTTCTCCTGTTCGTCAGATACACTTCAAAGCTACCCCTGCAGTCAAATGGCGTTTGAATTTACTGGTGGAAAAACTCAGTGTGTAAGTGCATTCTTAGAGCAAGTGGAAGAGTTGAGTAGGGAGAGGAATGTATCGTTAGATCAATTGTTTGTCAAAGCCTATGACTTGCAGAGAATTTCTACCTTTAGATTACGATTATAGGCTATTACAGGAAATTAATCAACGCACCTAAGTCCCAGATGAGACTAAGGGCATGTATACCGCTACCATGTTCAATATGAAGCCTGTTCTGAGGAGAAATAATTAAAGATTCTGTTCCACAATATCGATTCTTTTTATCAATCGGAGTTAGGTTTAACCAAGTTGTCTTCGGTGCAAGATCTAAACGAATTTGGACATATCGTCGAGGCATTGATAATTATGTTCTTCCTACCAAAAAAAGACCGATTTAGAAGCTGACCTTGCTTACGCTGCCGCTGAGACATCTTTAGATCAGGCTGTCGCTTCGGTAGAACTTTCCGCTCCGTCAGCTAAATCCTCCCAATGCAAAACTGACGCGAAATGTTGGAATTGAAAAGTTCTTGGCCATTTATTATTGTCTTGCCCGAAGGCGAAGGGTAAGAGGTTTTGTCTTCGTTTTGGACAACCCAATGTTACCGTAATTACGTGTCTCAAATGTTGTTGTTCATCTTCAGGAAACACTTAGGGTCGTCATGTGCCTTCACAATTTTTTTGAAATTCAATGAGACCCAATCTCGAAAACAAGTCTAATAATCGTCACTTAGTTCGTACTCGTGTTTCATTAGATTACATTTTCGAAATTACTAAAGACGATAGAAGGCTGTATTTAACAGTTGACATTATGGGAAAATCCATCTTACTTTGTTAGATTCTGGCGTAATTCGTACCACCTTCGGTGGCGAGGGTTGAAGTTACTGTCTTCTTTTGGTTTCACTCTGAACAGTAGGGGGAAAATCTGTTTGCACTGTGGCTAATGGCCAAAAAGTCTATAGCGAAAGTGCCGTTAATTACCGATTAAACTTGAAAGAAAAATTACCGTTGTAGATGTATTAGTCAAGCCTTTGACTTTGAGTTTAGTCATCGATTTTTGGCGCTTCATAGAGATAGTGATTGACATTTTTTGTGGCGAATGGAAATTTTCGGCCCAAGACATAGTACCCATAAATTCTAAATACAATCTAGAGAAGGGTTAAGTCCAGAACCGACTTCTCGTTTTTAGTTGACGAACATTTTTCTGGCGATTCCTAGCAAATACCGCTATCGGAATTGAACACAAAATCACGACCAAAGTTGAACTCATCAAACGGTGTTATTATCCCGTATCGCCTGCAGCTCAAAGCAGATTGATGAGGAATTAGATAGGATGTTGACATTAGGAGTCGTGGAAAAATCCAACACTCCTTGGTCCAGTCCAATTTTGTTAGTTAAAAAAAGGATGGGAAAACTTCGTTTTGCGTAGATTTTAGGAAAATCAATGTCGTTACGGAAAAGAATGTTTATCCTCTTCCTTATGTGTCATCTACCCTAGATAGGCTTTGAAATGCGAGATAAAGGACTTTTGGTTGATCTCGATAAAATCAAAGGTATCTTGGGAATTCTGTCACCCACCAATATGTCTGAAGTTAGGCGAATTTTAGATATGGCCTCTTGGTGTAGGCGACTTATTACTAATTTTTCAGAAACTATTGCTTTTTTAACAGCCTTGTTGAAGATAAATAAAGTCTTCAAATAGAATACGTTCTGTGGTGCGGAAGTGACCAGCTAGACCGAGGGAGCAAAGTTTTCGCTGGACACGATCAAATTGGGCATAATATCGTTCAGAGTTAAGGAACAAGTTCCCAGTGGATCACTTCAAACGCATAGAAAAACCTTGTTAGCACGCCAGTCGTGTTTCGCTATTTCCATTGCAAGATTTATAAAAAAATCTAATATTAATAGATTTAACCAATAATAAGTGTGAGGGTTTAACCTTTAGACGCAAATATACTTGCAAGTCCCTCGTTGGTTACATAAATTGAAGGTAGTTGGAACCTACCTGAATATTACCCTTCGCAAAATCTTTTATCTGTTTGAACTATGAAAAATCTTTAACCTTAATTTTCTCGACACAACTAGCACAATTAACTTTTCTTCAAACATGCGCATTCTGTTCACGTTTAAAGCTATAACCTAGACATTTTCTTTTGAAAAAATCGATAGTTCGATATAATCTGACACCACATAAAATCAAGTTATTCTAGAAAACTATTTTTACCAAAACAAAATTGTTTGTTATCACAGAAAAACTGTAACTTCTCCGCAGTCTGCTCATCCTTCACGCGGTCTCAAAATGTGGATTTTGATCCAGGCTATAGTACTCCATTCCTCTCTTCCTGGGGTAACTTGAACTTCGCCTTTCACAATCCTAAAATTTCTTCAGGAAGTGGAAAGACGTTTCATCGATTGGAAAGTCGCAAAACAAGCAAAACTGTTTTGTATACTTAGGCTTTCCAGATTGCCTGTCATCCATATGTTGTAAATCCGTATAGGAAACCAACGAATCTTGTTGAAAATTCTTCTGTCCGCTCTTTCACTGTTTTAGCCGACAACTTTCTGACCCATTCTGGCATGTCCGATATAAATTATAAATTTCTTTTCCGATCCATGTTAGCCCCGCATTTCGCATTCTGATTTGGGCCTCCATCCATGGTTTATTTCGTTATCCAAGTTGGGAGGTTTGGGAGCACTAAAGTTATGTACTTCAAGTGTAGCTGTAGATGTCGGTTTTATTTCATCGGCATGTTCAGATAGGCTGAGCGTTGGATCTTAGCCAGACTTTGGGCGATGGTGGTGCGCTCTACACTATACTACCAGACTACTGAACCATTTATAGTACTCTTGATTTGATTATTGTAGTGTAGAGCTAGTAAGATGTCTGAGAATTTGTTCTCCAGCACTTACCTACCAGAATGTCGACATGTGACTTTCAGCTTAATCTCCTGTGCAAGGTCTCCAGCGAAAGTGTTAGAGGTCTAGTACTACCATTATAACCTCAAAAGAATTTGTTATATCAATTTGACAGGCGAGAGTGCTCAGCATCCATTAAAGTCGTATCATAAACCAGACCAAATAATCTTCCTTGCTGTGCTTTTAATGAAGCTATCGTAGGGGCTACGTCACTTCTAGGTCCATTCTTTGCCCGGTTTGCTGCTTCGATTGGAATCTAGACTTTTGTTCTGGTTTTTGGTACAGTCTCTTTAACCTTCTCGCGGTAAAAACGGGCGTGGCCACCAATCAGATATGAGCCGTTTCCGCCTTGCTTGCAACTTTTTTGCTAAATACAAAAACGGGTTGGACTATGCTATGAAATGGACCACCAATAATATTCAAAGGTCGGATCTTGGTTTTCATGAATTCTCTTGAGAGAGAGAGAGAGAGAGAGAGAGAGAGAGAGAGAGCTAAATTAGAAGACAGAATATTGCAAATATGAAAAAATCAATCGCCTTTAACTAAACAGGAAAGATAAAAATACAAATCTGGAGCTGTGCACTCCAATGAACACCTGCGGTGTTTCAATATCGCGCTTGGACCTTCATTAACCTTCTTAACGGAGATAAACGATCACGATTCAGAATGTGCTATTTAATGAGGCGGCCACTGATCGGACGCCGCTAGGATTTAGTTCGGGAATAAACCTCAAAAAGACGGTAAACTTGGTTTATTGTTAAACCGATTTGCAGTCTCCCGTCGGAGACTATAAGTGCACCTGAATCCACCTGGCAGGCGCAGATATCAGCAGTTTGAGTCCACGCTAAATTCAATCTTATTTTAAGATCACTTTTTGAAGCGCCAATAAAAGCTTTATAAGTACTATTGGTGAGAAAAGGGTTGATGAATTTGAGAAACGTTTTGCAAAAATGCAAATTGGTAAGTTCCCTTCTAGTAGTAATCAGACGAATATTCTATCAAAAGAATCCGACATTGTCTGAGCCCCAACCTGTTTTTCTTGTTATAATGCAACTCTTTCAGTCCAAACTTTTCTTTTGACTAAACTGAGAAGTTATCTCTGTCGAATTCCAGAAATCCTGCTATTAGCAAAGTTGGATATGTGTTGGTCCTTTTTATTTTTTCTAATTTTTGTTTTAATGAGACTTCTAGCATTAAAAAGTTTCTTGAGAGAATCGAATTTCCTACTTACTTACTGAATACAACGGAAGCACATAAGTAACAGGTCTTTGTCTAACTGTTTAAGGAAAGAATTAAAAGAACATTACATAACTTTGTCGCCATCTTTTGGTTTTTTTTGCAAACTCAACAATCTTTGCATCCAATATTAAAGCTTTAGAAAAGTCTCGAAAACTAAAGAATGCAGCTGTCACAGTTAGCAGTCTTCTCGAGATTGATGTTCCGATTATGTGTCTCAGTTGTAGTAAAGTTAGAATTATTCTTAAACAATGTCAAAAATGTTTGGAAAAATTCAATCAAGGTCATTTTGGCGACGGAAAGATAATCTTGAGTATATCGTAATGTGTTCAAGTTAGTAAGTCAATCAAAACCTTGAACTTGAAATTAAACCAATTGGTCCTCTTGGGAAATATGAAACCTATTAAATATTTGTGACGTCATCGATCGCTTCGAAATAACCTTGGTGCGAATTCTATTGTGACATCAGTTCAAAAGTGCGTGAAATGGATTTTAATGCTGTCCAACACTCATTTCTATTCCGAGATATCAAAAACTAATTATGTAAAGACAAACTCAATTTATACACGCAACCGAATGTTTAAAGACTGGGCTGAACACTAATTTTAGGATCTTAAAGGTACTTTCACGACTTGGAAAACATTTTTATATTATACCTTTCTTTGTAGCTTTTTTCTGTGCAGATCTCTAGATGAAGTTAAGAAGGAGAAAATATATATATTTCGTTATACCTTAGTTTTATCCATGGCTATATCCAAGTCAGGGGTATTAACTTAATGAAATTGAAATCGAGGGTGCACGTCTTAAACTTCCTGTATAAGTTCACCCCTGCTGGTTTTATCCTGATACGTACGGTCAATTTAGAATTTAAACATCTCCCTAAAGTCTACACGTGTAGTTTAAGAAAAAAAGAAAAAAAAAGGTTGATCAATTTGTTTCCTATAGTAATAAATAAAGTTAGGGTGAATCGTGCATTCATGTTATTTTATCTTGTATATATAACTAAAATGTATAATGTATACCAGGGGTGGGAGATCCAATAAGAAAGCAGGGTGTACGTGCTAGGTGGCGGAGCACGCAATAAGATATAAGTGACAGGTGACTGGTCGCGTGCGATCGCCGTTGGTGCGCGCGAGGGGGTGGTTTGGCAATAACACGTATAGTCCCTCACAGGACGTAAGTTAAAGCAACGGGCCCCCTTTACCGCCAAATTTTCATATTATACATTCCACAATATAATACACTTTCAGAAAATTTCCCAAATAATTTAAGGAGTCTAGACGGCGTTGTTCATCGTGCTCGATTTCTTTTTCCTTTCTCTTGGTCTTTGAAATATTTCCAAGGTAATTTTGTTTCATTCAAGGTTTAATACAGATACATATAGAGAAATGATGCGGTGGGAGAGAAAGAAAAAATGGTTCCTAAGAAATCCTGAAATTACTTTTTTAGATTTCTTTATGTTTAATGGAGGCAATCATAAGAATTTTTTTGAGAAAAAGAAGGTTAAAGGAAAATGCAAACGGAACTAATTAAAACTAATTAGTGATACAATGAGCAGTAAAAAAAATGTAAATCTTTTTATTTTTAGTGTATGAGATGTATATAATCCTAATACAAAAACTAAACTGTTTTAAGATATTACATAATGCACAGGACCGGCATACAGGGTGAGTTGTTTCTGATGTTTAGTATGGGGATCTCGAAAACTAGCAGAGATAGAGAGATGATTAAAGGGGGAAAGAATTGTAGTTTTACGAGCTTAATTTAATGAGCTTCTTGTTTTTTAGAAAAAATGCATGGCTAACTAGATATCTCGCAAAAATAGTTTTTTTGTTATTTTGTTCAGTATCTATAGCTCTGGTATTATTGACTTGAGAAAAAATGTATAAAAGAAAAAGTTGTTGGTAATTATGTGCTTAATAATACAGTCTAACCAAATTTTTTATTTAAGCTATAATTTTTGAGTTATGACACAATCTTGTGTTTTTTCTAATAGAAACCATAGTCGGCTATGACTTTATAAAAAAGGTCCTTTTTCAACGATTCTAACGATATAACACTTGACATAGTTATTTTTATAAATAAATAAATTATAGCTTTTTTTCTTTTCATTTTGGAACTGTTCAAGTAGTACGCTATGGAAACAATTGATAGATGTGCATCGTGTTTAATAATAAAATTTAAGTTAGTTATTAAAATTTCTCTTTTAATTTCGAAATTATAGACATAATTATTTTGGTGTGAAATTTTTATTCCGCTGGAGTTACAATTTTAAATAAAAATATTTCTGAGAAACTAATAAACAGGGAATGACAGACGATAAATTAACAAACAATAAAAGAAATTAGGATATAAATAAAGTAGTACCAAAACAACGTAATTGACGTAAGTAAAGTATTTAAGGTAAGTGAACAAAGCAGGTTTAGATCACTAATTGATGTAACTAAAAACTAAAAATGCTGTTAACATAGTATGCTATGGAAACAATTAACAGATGCAAACGACAATTACCTGTTGACAGATGCAAATCATTTAGTTTCTAATTAATGTTGATTTTGGGTTCGTAAATTTTCTTAATCAAGAAAAGCGTGATATGATTGAGTGTTACATTTTGTGTCATAAAAATGGAAAGATAGGGTATATCAAAAGTCGTACGGCACAGTAGATGAACTTAGAGAAACTGTACTAGAAGTTTTTGCTAATATTGATGTACGTTTCGTTAGAAAAGCAACAAATCCGGTTTTAAAAAGGTGTAACTTGTACATTAATCATAATGTTGGACCTTTTGAACATGTTTAGCCTTAAATACTTTACTTGCTTTAATTATGTTGTTTTGGTACTGCTTTATATTCTAATTTCCTTTATATTTCTTAATTTATCGTTTGTCATTCTCTGTTTATTGGTTTCTCAGAAATTATTTTTATTTAAAATAATTATGTTTATAATTTCGAAATTAAAATAAAAATTTTAATAACTAATTTATTATTATTAGACGCAATGCGCGCATCTATCAATTGTTTCCATAGCGTACTACTTGAACAGTTCGAAAATACAAAGAAAAACAAGGCCATAATTTATTTATTTATAATAATAACTATATCAAGTGGTATATTGTTAGAATCGTCGAGAAAAGGCCTTTTTCATTAAGTCATGGCCGACTATGGTTTTCATTAGAAAAAACACAAGCTTATGTCATAACTCAAAAATTACAGCTAAAATAAAAATTTTAGTTAAACTGTATTATTAAGCACATAATTAGCTACAACTTTTTCCTTTACACATTGTTTTCTAAAGTCAATAATAACAGAGCTATAGGCACCAAACAGAATAACAAAAAAATAATTTTTGCCAGATATCTAGTTAGCCATGCATTTTTTCCAAAAAACAAAAAGCTTATTAAAGTGAGCTCGTAAAACCGTAATTCTTTCCCCATTTAATCGTCTCTCTACCTCCGCTAGTTTCCGAGATCCCCATACTAAGCATCGAGAAAAACTCACCCTGTATAGAGCAATAATTATGCCAAAAGTTTCAATTTTTTAAAAATGATAAACGATGGCGTAAAAAATAAATTTTTGGTCACAATGAGTAAACTATAACAGACAAATTGATAAAATGTAAAGCATAACATGACTGTCTAATTTGCTATAACTCATCTAAATAAAATAGTCACAAGTGTTAGTCATAGAAAAGGGCACAAAATACAAATACAACAAGTATCCCAATGTTTCTGTAGATTTCCCGATTTTTGGCAGCATCACATCTTTGTGGGATCTTTGTACACTTTTGAATCTTATTTTTGTCGGTTTTCGTGGTTATTCCTAGTTTTCCTAGGTCTTTGTTTATAAAAGGTTCGGGCTTTGTAGGCTTTTAGGTTCGTTCAGGTTTCCGATCTTTGTAAAATCTTAAAGTTTCCCAGTTGTTCAGCTTTTTACAAAGTTTCACATTTTTCTGAACCTCTAAACTCTTGCAGGTCTATTCACTCTTGAAGATACCAAAGCAAAACACTGATTTTAGCTGCCTTGGTAGTTATTGCAAAAAGTGTGCAACAGAAATTACAAAAACTTTAAAATTGCCACATTAACCTTGTACGTAAGACAACTCTTGGAAACGTACATTTGTAACTTCCTAAATCGGTCTTTTCTTCAATCTCTTCCTCTAGTTCCAATAATTTGTCTTCTGAGGATAGGGTTCTAACATTGAAGATGTATATGTAAATATAACTTCTTTTAATTCTTTTAATTCTTCTTGTCTCTAGTTTGTTGCGCTTGGTCATCGACTTTATGCCTCCCCCAGAATCATCGAGGCAGACTGTTTTCACAGTTTAAGATTCTGAGACGTGTTTACTCACCTGGAGTACTTTACCTTTGTAAATCGACATTTCCATTGTAGGTATAACCATGTCTCGTCGTGTTAGCCAGATGTTTTGGCGAGTTGGGATCTGGAAATAGGATGTGTGGGAGACTGGATAGGATAAAGAGGTTGGGCATGGCTCCTCCCGGGAAAAGGATATGGAATAGAACCAAGGTCGCTAGGTCCCTGAAGCAGGTCTGTCTTCTACCGGGTTTGTAGAAAAGTAATCCGCCGCTACAATGATCCATAGAAAAAAGAATACTAGGCATCAATCCAAAAGGCAAGGTTTGACTTGGTTTGCTGTAGGTTCTCTTGAGACCATTGGGTGTTCAGAATGGCTTGCAGATTATCAAAGCGAAGAGTAGGCGGAAACATCAATGCTGCTGTGCGTTCTATGAATAAATAACATGTACCATCGATCCCGTATTTCATTTCATCCTCTGCCCTTAATTCCCCGCTACACCCTTTCGACTAAGACGTAACAAATGGTGAGGGCGCCGTAAAACCCAAACATAATTATAGCACGCGTTTAGCAACGCTGCGATTACCCAAGGTCTTAGACACTACCATCGAACGTACAAGTCATGCAACTAGCTCTCACGATCACTACCACATGACATCGAACGCATCTTCATTCAAAATCTTGCTGACAATACCATCAAATTAGAACTTTTTGATACCACCATGTCGAACGTAGAAATACCGACATCCCAGAAAATCCAACAGAAAACGAAGTATTCACTACTACTAGCAAAAATCACCGTTACCAACTCCAATAACTCTACAGCACATGGAAATTATGACAATCAATACAACAAGCTAACGCAGCGAACCTAACACCAGTTGACCTGCAATTCGTTAGCCCGGAAATGTTTATCCTAGAGAATCAAACTGCATCACGGTCTTGCAAAATTACGAACGATGAAGCAACCGCAATAATTGGGACGACAGTTAAAATACGCAACTTTGGCAACTACCTTAAAGACGACTTTAGAGTATACTTCGGAGGACAAAGTGCAATACTTACGTTTCGAATGGGGCCC
Organism: Ignelater luminosus; assembly: GCA_011009095.1. NCBI lineage: Eukaryota > Metazoa > Arthropoda > Insecta > Coleoptera > Elateridae > Ignelater > Ignelater luminosus. The sequence continues at coordinate 17,822 of VTPC01087942.1, read as the reverse complement.
CGATCTACAGACAGGCTTGAAGTCGTCAAGTGCAATCTACTGTCAGCACCAACCCTAGTCTACTACAATCCAGAAGCCAAGGAACTGCACGTCGACGCATCCGGTATTGATCTTGGAGGAGTGTAACTTCAAAACAAAGATGGACAGATGCATCCCATCGCATACGTATCTCGTAGCCCAATACAAAGCAAAAAAGTTACACTATTTTAGAACTCAAAGCCTTGGCAGTTGTCTGGTGTTTTGGATACTTACATCATCTGATTTAAGGACAATTAATTGAAATTATCACAACCATCACGCCATCTGCTTTCTCAAAACGTTGAAACATCCAACAGAGAAATTAGCAAGATGGGCCATAAAGCTATCTAAGTTCGACAACACGATCGCCCACAAACAAGGCTCAGCAAATAGAAACGTAAATAGATTGCTTATCACGTAATCTAGTTGATGCTTCAATAGCTAAAGACAAAAAACCCATACTAGAAATTTCAAGATATCTTTATCTAATAAAAGCCTTGAAAACGCACAAAAAGCTTCTTAATAGATAATGGAGTTGTGTCCATGCGTAATCTTAGTACCCGAAGGAACGCCAATCGTGTGGTAACTTCATCTCTGTTAAAACATGAAATTTTATTTTTCCATGATAGTGACCCTACCGTAGGTCATCTCGGATTTACTAAAACGTACTTTAATTTAAAGATAGGTACATACTGTTGGAAAAATATGTTAAAAGACATCGGACGATTTGTAAAAGGATGTCCGGATTGTCTTTGATTGTCACTTTAAATCAGCGTTGGCATCGGCCTAGTAGGACAGTAAAAACGGCAACACGATTGTTGTTGTAGCCACCGACTACTCAACTAGATGAGCCAAAACAAAAGCATTACCTAAAAATAAGGCTCGCCCAGTAGCTCTCTTCTTATTGGAAAATATAATAAGGAGGCACGAATGTCCCAGGTATCTACTGAGTAAGTCCGATTTTATCCTGTATTTCCTGTTTATGACTTCTTGCTTTGTTATTGTAATTCTCCTGAGCAGAATTCTACTAGTCCTTTCTGTATTATCAGGTCTTTATCTTCTGCACTAATTTCCATATATCTGGTCTTGCCAAATTTATTTCTAAGCCCCACAGTGTACATTGAGCTATTAATTTCTGCAGCTCTCTCTACATCTTCATGATCTTTAGCCTAATCAGCTACAAATAATAGGATCGGAATTCCCATTCCCATTTGGTCGCATTTCTTTTTTCCATATCTTCTGATTGCAGGTACAGTTTGAATAGAACAGGAAACAGTAAACAGCCTTGTTTCACTTGTTACATTGAATTTCTTCTAATACCTGGCTTTTTAGTTTAGCTCTACTTGCATTTTCTTCGTACTTTTGTTTGGGTGCTCATTTTTAATTCTTCCCCCAATTTCTTACTTGTACGAGCCACCTTTGGATTGGATTTGTCCTCCCTCCATTGATCTTAAGAAAACTAACCGTCACTACGAGTCGTGCTACGCCCTCACACGGCCTTTTATTGACCTTTTTAAGAAATCTAAGTGTCATAACGACTCGGGCTACGTTCTTTCAAGAATAGCCTTCGGTGCACCCTGTTCATGTTTTGCCTTCCATTGACCTTATTAAAAGAACTAAATGTCACTACGAGTCATAGTATTGACTTTTCTAAGAGAGCTAAATGTCGCTATGGCTCGAAGTACGCTCTCGCCCGGGTTGTCTATGATGGCCCCTGATCGGGTTAATCTTCTTAAAAAAGCTAATTGTCACTACGGCTTGGGCTACGCCTTTTTACACTAAGCTAGCCATGACAGCAGTAAGCTGACCTGACTGTCAAGACCCAACACAATAGAACCAGCCTTTTCCGAGCTTATGATTAAAAGCAGACAGATATCTGTTAAAAAACAGAAGACGATCGGGTCGTTTGAACCCATTAGCTGACCATTACCCACCCACCTGGATAGGATGTTTCATCTTATAGGACGTTTTGCAGTTAATAGAAAAATGACTTGATATAGTCTTCCTATGACTAAAAACGTTTTAGATATTCAATATTTCTGTATTGCTGGTTATTTACAGCTCTCGCTGTCTGCCCTTTCTCAACCGCTTTATCTTTTCTGTTTTATTATTCCAGCTTCCTTCTTCAAGGTTCCTTCTCTCCATTGCTTGATCAACCTCATCTCTGAATGATCTTCTTGATCTGCCTCGTTTTCGTCGTTCCATTGGGCTCCATTCAGTAATTCGAGAGATTTATCTTTCAGGTGTCGCCCTTTTAACCTGGCTATATCTTCTTCTACTGACATTCTTCCCCTTATCTCTTTATTTGGAATTTCTTCTCTTCCGGTAACCCTACTACGTCTTCTCTAGTATTCCCCCTGGTCCAGGATTCTTTTTCACTATTTCATTTAGACTAATTGTAATCGTTCTGTCTCATTCCTTTATAGTATACTATTATCAAAGCTGACCGTTGTTATGAACATCTGTCGGTCTTCCGTCAATAATTTCAGATAGTACTTTTGCCATTGTTCTTCCTTTATATAGTCAAATGTTCTTTGTTGTCAGTTCATTGATCTAATTATTCGCCAGGCTTCTGTGTTTCTAGTTTTCTTTATGTTCTGTTCTATTTCCACCGTTTCCAACAAAGAGCCTTCTCATCTGGAAAGAAACCAGTCTTACTAAGAAAAGAAACAGAACCCTGAGCTCCTGATGCTGTTTCTCTTGAAAATGCAGGTGCAGATTCAGTTTTCCTAGAAGCTGCGTTTGGTTGTGCAGCTGCTAGCAGAGATGCTACTGAATCTGAGGACTCTTTAATTGGAGCTTTTGCTTGTGATTTTGAATATTTAGGTTTTGAAGATTCAAGGTCAAACGCAAACTTCCATTGACACACCTTGGGATGGCGAAAACCCGGTCCAGCACCAACAATCTTGGTCTGACCGCAACCATTTTCAGCCCGCAGCTGACAATCGTATATCCGTCCTACCACGCCAGCTACCAACAACAAACAATCAACACCTCCAGAATATCATGAATTTGAACATGAGGAAGCGAAAAAGCTTTTCGACGCCTGCTGGGACGCTATCAAATCTCTTCGGAAAAAACAAGAGCCTTTCCGCATTACCGTCCAGTTTAAGTGGGATACCTTCAAGTGGCGGCAGTAACAGTCCCTCACCACCACTTTCACAGACCTGTACACAGCACTCTTGGTCTAGTATAGAAATGTGACAAAAAAGTGATCTTGAAATAGAGCAAGCGGCAGCAAAAAACAAGTTCGTCGAGGAATTGATTAAGAAAAACCAACTGTTAGCTAAGTACGTCATGCCCACGCTGCACGAATTGGAGCTAGCAATCCTGTATAGGACCGTCAAGAAGAATGAAATCGCGGGATACTGAGCGTTTGTCATTCCCGCCGCCGTCAAAGAATGTATCTCCTGCGCCAACGAAGTGGAGATGAGGACTGTGAAACCCTAAAAAAGAAGAACCCAGCACAAACAACGCCGCGGTTAGGAACCAGCGCAACAAACTAGCAATCCCACTCTACGCTCAACTACTTAGAATTGCAGCTGCCGATGCTATCGTGCATCACCACCACTATCTAACTACTAGTGGACTCCAAAACCAAAGGCAATGTCAAGCGAATGTCAAGTCCAGCTCAAGATTTTCATTGGTTGGCCGCCAGCGAACCCACGTCAAGATTGACACCTTCGACTGCAATATAGACTTCATGGTAGCAAAGCAGCTCCGGGAAACGGCCCCATCCTCGGCTATAAATTGTTGGAACAGCATATCTAGTTCACCATCCATTGCAAGGTCGCCTCTTTCCGCAAAACGCACCCCAGCCGCTTTCACCTGCAGACATTGATTACGAATTCCCGAGAGCCCTCTTTCTGTAACTCCACTAGGTGCTTGGAAATCTTGCGGACATTTTCCACGAGGAGTCCCGACATCACAATAAAACCACCCAACATCGTATCCGACAACGTAACGACGCCCCGTTCCGACGGCGGCCCTACTATTACTCCAAGGAGAAAAAAGATTATAAACGACCAGATGCTAACTGATGGAATAATTGATCTGTCCGCCTCTGACTACTCCTCCGCGATGATTATCAGTAAGAGAAATAGTGACGAATTTCCATCCTGCGTGGATTTTTGCCGGCTGAACAAGCAGATCCACGACGAGGTGATATTGCTTTCCATTATAAACAAAACAATTAAAGACCTGGATCAAGCGTGTTTTCCAACCACGAGGGAGTCCTCTAATAATTTAAGGACTTCCAGATGGTTCTGACAAGATATTTATACAAATTTGCCCTTGTCCATCTGGACGACATTATAGTGTACTCAGGACATCACCCGGACTACCTCCACCTGGTCTTCGAGCGCTTCTAATGTAACCCAAAGAAATGTTGTTTTGGTGCGGAGGATATAGAATACCTAGGCTACGTCATTTCCGCCGTCGGTAACTGTCCCCAGCACGGCACTTGCGACAGATTCGTGACGCCACGCCGCCGTCGTCAAAGAGCAGAAAAAAATTATAATTCTTCCTAGGAGAGTGTTAATGACTGCAACGGTATTGCCGCTCCTTGGACCGAATTCTCGCCGAGAAGGAGAGGTCACTTAGGAAGATTTAGAAACTCTTAAGGATGCGTTAGCCAACATGGCTCGGACTTTCAATGCGAATGAATTATGATGGCAGCGGTGCTATACCAAGAAGACAGTGACCTACGCTAGTGCCCGCCTCCACCTTCAGCAGCATCGCTATTACGCCAACGAGCAATAATGCCCATGTGACTGCAGCAAAATAAGGAGAATAATTCAAAGTTTGTTTCAAAAATTGCTTGAGAAACCAACCATTTTCTGGATATGCTGTTCACAAACCTAGTCAAGGCTTTAACGGCTTGCTCGGCTGACACCACTACAGTAATCTACATATTTCCAAACTTCCCTCTCTTCTAGGTCATCTTTAACCTTGACGGTCCCGCATAAGTAAACTCTGAAAGTAGCCCCGATGTCTATTTCTTAATTCAAGTCATTCTGACTGCACCAGGAATTAACTCGTCGATTGGGTGATAGAATGATTACGCTCGTAGCAGTAAATGTGATAAGATTTGTTAGGTTGCCTCCCTGGAAGGAATTGCCCAGGACTTCCCTAAACTGGAAAAACTATGCTTTGAAAGATCTATTAAAAAGGTGTCTGATTCAAGAGTGTCTGTCACGTCGGACAAAGCGATGAGAGGTTCCTCTCTTGGAGCCTTTGGCGATGGGACAGGACTCGAACCTGAAAATTCAACTTTTCGATGTGAACTCAAAATTATTAAAAAATATCTCTTCAGGGAGAGAAAACTATCAAGAGAATACAGGAACATACTGCAAGTACAGATAAATACAACACATGTAACGGATGCGAAAAGTGAACGTTACAAGTTATTTGTTTTTTCCAATTCCACTCCAACAGTGACATGTATCAGGATTCTAAGGCATAATGCCACAACCCCCTTTCAGAAGGACCCGTTATTCAGCTGCTCATTCTGCTTGCAGATGCTATCTGCAACCGTCCACTCTGGGTCAGACGTTGCTGTTTGCTAGATTTGGTCTACCCATTAAACGTTTTTTGTTGATTTTTTAATTCTGGCTGCCCGCTCGCCCTACAGGTTACACGGGCCCCTAAATGAGTTATTGTCCTGAAGCTGAAACGAATGGAAAATTTTTAATCTTCTCAAAAAACTTGATTAAGATCTTGGACAGGGCATATACGGTGTGTCTCAAATTACAGAAATTTATTTCTCTTGAAAATTGACGGCTTACTAAACAATCACTAATAACTTTTGTAAACTTAAAAATTTTGAAGTGTGTACTTACTCACCTAAATATCACAACAACAA
>VTPC01087942.1:0-11541 GCA_011009095.1 Ignelater luminosus | reverse complement strand
ACTAGGCAAGGACTACCTCAAGGATCTGTCATCAGTCCTGTTCTCTTTACTCTAATGATCAACGATGTTATGGCTGCAGTCCAGAGTATCTCTGGTATCCAAGCTCTACCTTTGGACAACGAGCAGTGAGATAAAAACGTTAGAGACGACGATAAACCAGGCCTTAGCTCAACTTTCACCTTGGGCTAATGCAAATGAACTAAATACTCGTCAACTGAGAAAACATGAAATTTCACAAAGCAACAAGGAGGACCATCTTTACTTTACGAGTTCAATCCCCTAAGTGAAACAAAAACCGCTACTTATTTAGAGGTTCAGCTTGACACCAAGTTGCAGTGATGAAAGCACCTCGATCAGCTAGCACAGAAGAGAAGTAAACGGATGAGGTTACTGAGTAGACTAGCAGGAACAAAATGGAGAGCCACGAAAAACGTCTTGACGCAGGAACACACCGCGTATGTAAGAACCATAATGGAGCATGAGAACAAATTGATTGCCACAGCCCCCAAGACAACTCTAGAGAAGCTAAATAAAATGCTCGTGGCCCAAGTGTGCGGGATCTAAGCTTTCAGCGGAGGCATTGACAGTGACGAACTCGCCGTGATAAGAAAGCTAAAGCAAGAGACCAACAAAAGGGGTGATTGGAGAGTTCTGCGTCCTAAAGAACCGAATCGAGCAGATATTAGAGAAGAATGTTCTTGTTCTCGTTAAGTCTCAGCTAGGTGTCTTTTCTAACTGTAGTCAGCCCATTTTGTTTTTGCAGATGTTCACCCGACACCAAGGCAATTTTTAGGTCTGAGTCCTGTTTCACCACCAAAGGCTTCAAGTGAAGAACCTCTCATCACTTTGTCCGAAGTGACAGAAACTCCAGGGTCAGATTACCTTTTGATATAATTTTCTGAGTATAGTCTTCCTAGTTTGTGGAGGTCTCGATCACCTTCTTCTTATGAGGCAAACGCGGTTTTACCTTTCACTTCTCCCGGATACCATCCGGAAAGTCCCGGAGATTGTATATGATCCCTCTTCTCGATGAGAAGGCGTGTTTCAGGTTGTTTCAGGAAGTAACAAAAGTGAGAAGAGTAGTAGTGTAGGAGGTAAAGAGGTTGTTAAGTCTACGAGGTCTTCCAAAGGGCTGAGGTGTTGAAACTGTCACCAAAGAGGTCACCATTTCCGCTACTGTCGTCGACCTAGGGGGAAGTTTTACTATTGGTGCAAGCATCGAGGGGTAACCTCCGGGCTGTACCACCAGTCTCATCAGAGTTTTCTCTCTTGATTAAGGCGGATTTCAATTGGTTGTAATTGTGTTGTGTCCATGGACAAAGGGGATTGGAGACGGTCCGATTTTTCTTCAAGGAATCTTAAGGAACCGAAAAAGTCTTTTTTGTGGTGCTAAGACCCCTCCTCCTCCTACGCCTGCTCCGTTGGGCCCCATCTTGGATTGCCCTTTTTATCGGAAACGTCTTCGTGAGAAGCCTTTTTCGCTTAGTATGGGATAAAATGTCTTAAAGACGAGTTACGCTCGTTCTCGAGATCTGCGACTATTTTGGCAACTTTATATCTCCAGGTATGAGAAATACGTAGTAGGTACACCAAGTCATTAACTCCTCGGTGTATAACTTTGTTAATTCATCTGTTGAGTATCTGGGGAGATTTTATGGAGGTAACCTTCGATCTATTCTGGGAAGTAGGCCTGCTAGGTAGTTTCGTTAATGAGAGATTGATTGAGTGACGGAGCGGTCATTTCATTGAACATCTTTACCATGTTCGTTATTTATTTTATTTCAGGTTGTCGTCAACGGAAAGTTGGTTGGGCAACTGAGTGGCCTCTCGCTGCAACTATTAACATCCCGATCCATGCTATTTGTTTTATTTTCAGGACTTCGAGTGAGATTGGCTTGTTAGAATTCTCTCTCAATAAGAGAATGTTGGTTAACCCTGTCCTGGTTTTGATTCAATATTTGCTATTTTGTTTCTGATTTTTTTTCTCTTTTAGACTGGTGACTCAGCTTAAAGCCGAGCGATTTGTTATGTGATTCGATTGTGACCAAGTCGGTTAACTTTCTTCTAGCCGAGTATTTAGTGCTCGTTAGAGGAGTTTAGGCTCAGTGCAGTACTGTGAGCTAATAATGAGTATTTGATAAGACGCCGTGTGGATAGCGTCTTGAGCCTTTTAAGGTTGTTGAGAACCAAATTTCGCTTCTCTCCAATGAGAGAAAACTGTACAGAAATACTAGAATACCCCAAAAGTATCGAATAAATATAATCACATGTAACGTAAATAAAAGTGAGCGTTACAAACTATATATGCTTATAAAATGAAATCAAGACATGTTTGGAAGAATCGCACAAAAATTGATTTCAGAAAAAATGTTTGCTTTGATTAGAAACGATCGCGTAAGTTTACTTGCCTACCTACTCACGCACGAAAAATGTTTAGTTACAACCAACCACTCATATTGGCATGTGAGATTCCCTTATGTCAAAAGTATTCCCTGGGTCACGTCATAAGTTTTCATGGAACACAAAAATACTGTGGACGACATAATTTTCATGATTTAGATCAACGATGGGCAATCAGCACACCGAGTGTAAATTGGCCCGTATAGTAATTTTACAGGGGCCACTGTTTGCCCAGACATTGAAGACTTATTTACTACTACTTCTGACGTGTCTTTTTTTGTAGACACTTTTCTCTTGTCATGAAAGTGAATATAGCTAACAAAAGAAAAGATCAATATATCAGCATTTATAACATTAATTATTGCGATAACTGATCATTTTATTCCTTTTAAGCTCCGCAACATATCTTAAAAGCTTTAGCCGGCTGGTCGCCTATTCTTAATAATGTAGACGAAGCTGCCTGAGTCTAATGCCTGATATGAATGAGGAGACTACTTGTTAACTTCTGTTTGTTTATCTCTTCTTGGTAAACACCGAATGGCAGGTGGAGCGCATTTCCATTTCAATGGGAGAATATAGGTAATTGCACCATTTGAACAACTTTTCCATTAGAAATTTTAGATGAGTTGTTTTTTTGCACAGGGTACGAACTGTATAGACTTTTAAATATTGAAAGATTTTTATGATTGCAACTTAATAACCGAAATTAACGTGCATTGCTAAAATGTCTTGAACTCATGGTAAGTGTCCAATAGTAATTTACCACAAATACAGACCTCTAGATGTAATTCGTAATTTATGAATTATAAGTTTATCTTTCTGTATTCAAAGATATCTCATCTAGTTAATTAAACAGACTCATTTGTATTCTTCTATTAATTTTTATATCAAAAGGAATAGCTTAGTAATTTAACGTTAATCGTAGCAAAGGCAGAATTTTTAATATTTAAATAGTTTCGAACGCATTAACGTCAGTGTACTTTTTAACTTTTAATTGCTTCATTTATAGTTGCTTTAGAATACTAAAACTAGACGAATTATATAAAGCACCAGCAGCAAATTAATTACGTATTACGTGACCGGGTTTACTGGAGTTGTGTATTCTTCATATCTTTGTTAAATTATTATTCTGCCTTTTATTATTTATTGAATTGTATCATATAGAAACTTGTTGTTGTGATATTTAGGTGAGTAAGTACACACTTCAAAATTTTTGAGTTTACAAAAGTTATTACTGATTGTTTAGTAAGCCGTGAATTTTCAAGAGAAATAAATCTCTATAATTTGAGACACACCGTATATGCCTTGTCCAAGATCTTAATCAAAACACTTGAGTTTTTTGAGAGGATTAAAAATTTTCCATTCGTTTCAGCTTCAGGACAATAACTCATTTAGGGGCGCGTGTAACCTGTAGGGCGAGCGGGCAGCCAGAATTAAAAACTTAACAAAAAACGTTTAATGGGTAGACCAAATCTAGCAAACAGCAACGTCTGACCCAGAGTGGACGGTTGCAGATAGCATCTGCAAGCAGAATGAGCGGCTGAATAACGGGTCCTTCTGAAAGGGGGTTGTGGCAGGCATTATGCCTTAGAATCCTGATACATGTCAAAAAATAAAAGCAAAGTGGAATCTTGATGCAGAATAAAAAATACAGAAAAAACTCACGGGTGGTGATCCACATCTTCTTGGGAGGGAAACACAAATCCTAAACCTATGCGTCAACCGAAAGAAAATGAAAACAAAAAGCCAGAGATATAATTTAGGGAACTTAGAACATACAGGAATACAAAAACCACGAAAGTTATTTAAGAATTTCAGAAAAATAAAGTCGATTTATTAATAAAAACAACAGAGAGAAAAGACAGTGGAACAGGAACAATAAATGGCGTACTCCACTGTTGGAGTAGAATTGGAAAAAACAAATAACTTGTAACGTTCACTTTTCGCATCCGTTACATGTGTTGTATTTATCTGTACTTGCAGTATGTTCCTGTATTCTCTTAATAGTTTTCACTCCCTGAAGAGATATTTTTTAATAATATTGAGTTCACATCGAAAAGTTGAATTTTCAGGTTCGAGTCCTGTCCCATCGTTAAAGGCTCCAAGAGAGGAACCTCTCATCACTTTGTCCGACGTGACAGACACTGTTGAATCAGACACCTTTTTAATAGACCTTTCAAAGCATAGTTTTTCCACTTTATGGGAGTCCTGGTCAATTCCTTCCAGGGAGGCAACCTAACAAATCTTACCACATTTACTGCTACGAGCATAATCATTCTACCACCCAATCGACGAGTTAATTCCTGGTGCAGTCACAATGACTGGAATTAACAAATAGACATGGGGGCTACTTTCAGAGTTTACTTATGCGGGACCGTCAAGGTTAAAGATGACCTAGAAAAGAGGGAAGTTTGGAAATATGTAGATTACTGTAGTGGTGTCAGCCGAGCAAGCCGTTAAAACCTTGACTAGGTTTGTGAACAGCATATCCAGAAAATGGTTGGTTTCTCAAGCAATTTTTGAAACAAACTTTGAATTATTCTCCTTATTTTGCTGCAGTCACACGGGCATTATTGCTCGTTGGCGTAATAGCGACGCTGCTGAAGGTGGAGGCGGGCACTAGCGTAGGTCACCGTCTTCTTGGTATAGCATCGCTGCCATCATAATTCATTCGCATTGAAGGTCCGAGCCATGTTGTATCAGCGGGTTGGCTAACGCACCCTTAAGAGTTTCTAAATCTTCCTAAGTGACCTCTCCTTCTCGGCGAGAATTCGGTCCAAGGAGCGGCAATACCGTTGCAGTCATTAACACTCTCCTAGAAAGAACTATAATTTTTTTCTGCTTTTTGACGACGGCGGCGTGGCGTCACAAATCTGTCGCAAGTGCCGTGCTGGGGACAGTTACCGGCGGCGGAAATGACCTAGCCTAGGTAGGCACCGAAACAACATTTCTTTGGGTTACATTAGAAATGCTCGAAGACCAAGTGGAGGTAGTCCGGGTGATGTCCTGAGTACACTATCGTGTCGTCCAGATGCACAAGGGCGAAGTTGTATAAATATCTTGTCAGAACCATCTGGAAGTCCTTAAATTATTAGAGGACTCCCTCGTGGTTGGAAAACACGCTTGATCCAGGTCTTTAATTGTTTTGTTCATGATGGAAAGCGATATCACCTCGTCGTGGATCTGCTTGTTCAGCCGGCAAAAATCCACGCAGGATGGGGATTCGTCACTATTTCTCTTACTGATAATCATCGCGGACGAGTAGTCAGAGGCGGACAGATCAATTATTCCATCAGTTAGCATCTGGTCGTTTATAATCTTTTTTCTCCTTGGAGTAATAGTAGGGCCGCCGCCGGAACGGGGCGTCTTTACGCTGTCGGATACGATGTTGGGTGGTTTTATTGTGATGTCGGGACTCCTCGTGGAAAATGTCCGCAAGATTTCCAAGCACCTAATGGAGTTACAGAAAGAGGGCTCTTAGGAACTCGTAATCAATGTCTGCAAGTGAAAGCGGCTGGGGTGCGTTTTGCGGAAGGAGGCGACCTTGCAATGGATGGCGAGCTAGATATGCTGTTCCAACAATTTATAGCCGTTTCCCGGAGCTGCTTTGCTACCGTGAAGTCTATATTGCAGTCGAAGGTGTCAATCTTGACGCGGGTTCGCTGGCGGCCAACCAATGAAAATCTTGAGCTGGACTTGACATTCGCATGACATTGCCTTTGGTTTTGGAGTCCACTAGTAGTTAGATAGTGGTGGTGATGATGCACGATAGCATCGGCAGCTGCAATTCTAAGTAGTTGAGCGTAGAGTGGGATTGCTAGTTTGTTGCGCTGGTTCCTAACCGCGGCGTTGTTAGTGCTGGGTTCTTCTTTTTTAGGGTTTCACAGTCCTCATCTCCACTTCGTTGGCGCAGGTGATACATTCTTTGACGGCGGCGGGAATGACAAACGCTCAGTATCCCGCGATTTCATTCTTCTTGACGGTCCTGTACAGGATTGCTAGCTCCAATTCGTGCAGCGTGGGCGTGACGTACTTAGCTAACAGTTGGTTTTTCTTAATCAATTTCTCGACGAACTCGTTTTTTGCTGCCGCTTGCTCTATTTGAAGATCACTTTTTTGTCACATTTCTATACCAGACCAAGAGTGCTGTGTACAGGTCTGTGAAAGTGGTGGTGAGGTACTGTTACTGCCGCCACTTGGAGGTATCCCACTTAAACTGGACGGTAATGCTGAAAGGCTCTTGTATTTTCCGACGAGATTTGATGGCGTCCCAGCAGGCGTCGAAAAGCTTTTTCGCTTCCTCATGTTCAAATTCATGATATTCTGGAGATGTTGATTGTTTGTTGTTGGTAGCTACCGTGGTAGGACGGATATACGATTGTCAGCTGCGGGCTGAAAATGGTTGCGGTCAGACCAAAATTGTTGGTGCTGGACCGGGTTTTCGTCATCCCAAGGTGTGTCAATGGAAATTTGCGTTTGACCTTGAATCTTCAAAACGTAAATATTCAAAATCACAAGCAAAAGCTCTAATTAAAGAGTCCTCAGATTCAGTAGCATCTCTGCTAGCAGCTGCACAACCAAACGCAGCTTCTAGGAAAACTGAATCTGCACCTGCATTTTCAAGAGAAACAGCATCAGGAGCTCAGGGTTCTGTTTCTTTTCTTAGTAAGACTGGTTTCTTTCCAGATGAGAAGGCTCTCTGTTGGAGACGGTGGAAATAGAACAGAACATAAAGAAAACTAGAAACGCAGAAGCCTGGCGAATTATTAGATCAATGAACTGACAACAAAGAACATTTGACTATATAAAGGAAAAACAATGGCAAAAGTACTATCTGAAATTATTGACGGAAGACCGCCAGATGTTCATAACAACGGCAGCTTTGATAATAGTACACTATAAAGGAATGAGACAGAACGATTACAATTAGTCTAAAGGAAATAGTGAAAAAGAATCCTGGACCAGGGGGAATACTAGAGAAGACGTAGTAGGGTTACCGGAAGAGAAGAAATTCCGAATAAAGAGATAAGGGGAAGAATGTCAGTAGAAGAAGATTTAGTTACTGTTACGAGTTACTGAATGGAGCCCAATGGAACGACGAAAACGAGGCAGATCAAGAAGATCATTCAGAGATGAGGTTGATCAAGCAATGGAGAGAAGGAACCTCGAAGAAGGAAGCTGGAATAATAAAAAAGAAAAAAAACGCGGTTGAGAAAGGGCAGACAGCGACAGCTGTAAATAACCAGCAATACAGAAATATTGAATATCTAAAAAGTTTTTAGTCATAGGAAGACTATATCAAGTCATTTTTCTATTAACCGCAAAACGTCCTATAAAATGAAACATCCTATCCAGGTGGGTGGGTGATGGTCAGCTAATGGGTTTAAACGACCCGATCGTCTTCTGTTTTTTTAACAGATATCTGTCTGCTTTTAATCATAAGCTCGGAAAAGGCTGGTTCTATTGTGTTGGGTCTTGACAGTCAGGTGGGGGGAGCGATGGCTTACTGCTGTCATGGCTAGCTTAGTGTAAAAAGGATAGTGGAGAGCGAAGGACGAGGGCGTAGCCCAAACCGTAGTGACAATTAGCTTTTTTAAGAAGATTAACCCGATCAGGGGCCACCATAGACAACCCGGGCGAGAGCGTACTTCGAGCCATAGCGACATTTAGCTCTCTTAGAAAAGTCAATACTTTGACTCGTAGTGACATTTAGTTCTTTTAATAAGGTCAATGGAAGGCAAAACATGAACAGGGTGCACCGGAGGCTATTCTTGAAAGAACGTAGCCAGAGTCGTTATGACGTTTAGATTTCTTAAAAAGGTCAATAAAAGACCGTGTGAGGGCGTAGCACGACTCGTAGTGACGGTTAGCTTTCTTAAGATCAATGGAGGACAAATCCAATCCAAAGGTGGTTCGTACAAGTAAGAAATTGCGGGAAGAATTAAAAATGAGCACCCAAACAAAAGTACGAAGAAAATGCAAGTAGAGCTAAACTAAAAAGCCAGGTATTAGAAGAAATTCAATGTAACAAGTGAAACAAGGCTGTTTACTGTTTCCTGTTCTATTCAAACTGTACCTGCAATCAGAAAGTATGGAAAAAAGAAATGCAACCAAATGGGAATGGGAATTCCGATCTTATTATTTGGAGCTGATTAGGCTAAAGATCATGATGATGTAGAGAGAGCTGCAGAAATTAATAGCTCAATGTACACTGTGGGGCTTAGAAATAAATTTGGCAAGACCAGATATATGGAAATTAGTGCAGAAGGTAAAGACCTGATAATACAGAAAGGACTAGTAGAATTCTGCTCAGGAGAATTACAACAACAAAGCAAGAAGTCATAAACAGGAAATACAGGATAAAATCGGACTTACTCAGTAGATACCTGGGACATTCGTGCCTCCTTATTATATTTTCCAATAAGAAGAGAGCTACTGGGCGAGCCTTGTCTTTGGGTAATGCTTTTGTTTTGGCTCATCTAGTTGAGTAGTCGGTGGCTACAACAACAATCGTGTTGTCGTTTTTACTGTCCTACTAGGCCGATGCCAACGCTGATTTAAAGTGACAATTAAAGACAATCCGGACACCCTTTTACAAATCGTCCGATCTCTTTTAACATATTTTTCCAACAGTATGTACCTATTTGTAAATTAAAGTACGTTTCAGTAAATCCGAGATGACCTACGGTAGGGTCACTATCATGGAAAAATAAAATTTCATGTTTTAACGGAGATGGAGTTACCAAAAGATTGGCGTTCCTTTGGGTACTGGGATTTCGCTTGGACACAACTCCATTATCTATTAAGAAGCTTTTTGTGCGTTTTCAAAGGCCTATGCTGACCGACTCAGGATGCTTCAAGGCTTTTATTAGATAAAGATATCTTGAAATTTCTAGTATGGGTTTTTTTGTCTTTGGCTATTGAAGCATCAACTAGATTACGTGATAAGCAATCTATTTACGTTTCTATTTGCTCAGCCTTGTTTGTGGGCGATCGTGTTGTCGAACTTAGATAGCTTTATGGCCCATCTTGCTAATTTCTCTGTTGGATTTTTCAACGTTTTGAGAAAGCAGATGGCGTGATGGTCTGTGATAATTTCAATTAATTGTCCTTAAATCAGATGATGCAAGTATCCAAAACACCAGACAACAGCCAAGTAACTTTTTTGCTTTGTATTGAGCTACATCTTTGTTTTGAAGTTACACTCCTCCAAGATCAATACCGGATGCGTCGACGTGCAGTTCCTTGGCTTCTGGATTGTAGTAGATTAGGGTTGGTGCTGACAGCAGATTGCACTTGACGACTTCAAGCCTGTCTGTAGATCGGGGCCCCATTCGAAACGTAAGTATTGCACTTTGTCCTCCGAAGTATACTCTAAAGTGGTCTTTAATGATAGTCTAGATTTTTGTGTTGTTTTCTGGTTTGATTTTATAAACCAACAGAGAGAGTAACCTATGCAGAAATGATCGACGAGGCTTGTACCAGAAGCATGCTGTGTACAACTCAATTCGGTATCACGCCCAATATTTCTTTCCTTGGAAATGACGACATTCCAAGTCAGATCACGCCCAACGAAGGATCAAATGGATATGTGCCGATTCATGCTCATACGGCCTCGTCACAATAACCACAACTGCCTTATCATCTTTTAGTAATATACAGTCTACTAATTTTGCAATAAATTTCAACATAAATGTGAACTCTTTTTTATCTTGAATAATAAGAAACTGTCACTAATAATTCTTTACCACATCCCGTATTGTGCAGGGTATTTTTAGTTTACTGTTGACTCGTGATCCTTGGAAGTACAGGATGTATAGTGGATGATCGATTGATGATGGTTCCCTAAGGCACGGGACATTTATACTTATGAAAGAGATCAAAACGTCCTGCACCTTCAATTATCAAATAAAGGAAGACCCAGGGTAAAATAAAAACAAGAGATAGAGCAAGGCTGTTCCTTTTATTTAGATCTTGTGCTGTTATCATTCAGTCCGAGCCTGTTATACGCTTGATATCGTCGTGCGATCTAGTTTATGGGCGTCCGCGGCTTCTTTTATTTGTCCATAGTCTTCACACTTCCAGTTTTCGAGTCCATCGGTTATTCTTCATTCGTGCTATGTGACAAGCCTAGCGTCATCTCAATCTTTAAAGTTGTTCTGCGACATCGGTCACTTTTGATTTTCTTCGGATTTTTCGTTCGTTATCATGCCTTTTGGATTGATGCCTAGTATTCTTCTTTCTATGGATCATTGTAGCGGCGGATTACTTCTCTACAAACCCGGTAGAAGACAGAACTGCTTCAGGGACCTAGCGACCTTGGTTCTATTCCATATCCTTTTCCCGGGAGGAGCCATGCCCAACCTCTTTATCCTGTCCAGTCTCCCACACATCCTATTTCCAGATCTCACCCCAACTCGCCAACACGACGAGACATGGTTATACCTACTACAATGGAAATGTCGACTTACAAAGGTAAAGTACTCCAGGTGAGTAGAGAATGCGTCTCAGAATCTTAAACTGTGAAAACAGTCTGCCTTGATGATTCTGGGGGAGGCACAAAGTCGATGACCAAGCGTAACAAACTAGAGACAAGAAGAATTACAAGAATTAAAGGAAGTTATATTTACATAAACATCTTCAATGTTAGAACCCTATCCTCAAAAGACAAATTATTGGAACTAGAGGAAGAGATTGAAGAAAAGACCGATTTAGGAAGTTACAAATGTACGTTTCCAAGAGTTGTCTTACGTACAAGGTTAATGTGGCAATTTTAAAGTTTGTTGTAATTTCTGTTGCACACTTTTTGCAATAACTACCAAGGCAGCTAAAATCAGTGTTTGGCTTTGGTATCTTCAAGAGTGAATAGACCTGCAAGACTTTAGAGGTTCAGAAAAATGTGAAACTTTGTAAAAAGCTGAACAACTGGAAAACTTTAAGATTTTACAAAGATCGAAAACCTGAACGAACCTAAAAACCTACAAAGCGCGAACCTTTCATGAACAAAGACCTAGAAAAGCTACGGATAACCACGAAAACCCACAAAAATAAGATTCAAAAGTGTACAAAGATCCCACAAAGATGTGATGCTGCCAAAAATCGGGAAATCTACAGAAACATTGGGATACTTGTTGTATTTGT